>CM076584.1:1050122078-1050351568 GCA_034641835.2 Pinus albicaulis | reverse complement strand
CTTCACTACAAGAAAAAGCACATTGGTGAGGGTCATGCTTGTGACGGACCTTTAAGGTCCATCACCAATGTCACATATGGTGACAGTCCTTAAAAAACCATCACTGTAAGTGTATATAGTGATGGTCCTTTATGGTCCGTCACCAAAGACATTTTCAATGACACTTTTGGTGAGGGTTGTTAAAGGCCCATCACTAATTCTCTCTTGGGTGACACTTCTAGTGACAAACTTTTAATGACCTCACCAATGCTCTTTTTGTTACTTTTGGGGACAGTCAAAAAATGTCCGTCATCATTGATCACTAAAAACTGTCACTATAAGTGTATATAGTGATGGTCCTTTATGGTCCGTCACCAAAGACATTTCACTTTTGGTGAGGGTCGTTAAAGGCCCATCACTAATTCTCTCTTTGGTGACACTTCTAGTGACAAACTTTTAATGACCCTCACCAATGCTCTTTTTGATACTTTTGGTGATGATCAAAAAATGTCTGTCATCATTGATCATTCCAATGAGTTTTTGATGACGCTATGTGCATGTTAATATATTTTTTGTCAAAATATAACGATTTAATACCATTATTGTGGAGAATTTTTTATAATATGTCCAAGGCCATGTGGTTAGGGTCAGTCATTTTTTTAAGAAGTAATAAGTGTATATGATCATTTCCCTCAAGTAATGACTAGTCGAATAGAGATTTCCTATGAGTCAACACATGATTCATATCTATTAAGTTAATTATCTAGCAAATTCCATTTAGATAAAGTTCCACTATTGTGTGTAGGAAATATATTATTTAATACATAATCGAGCTCTGACAATTCTATTAATGAGAAAGACCTAACAATCCTCAACAATCTAGGCACACCTTAAATTAATGCTTTGGCACACACTAACATTTCTTAGCACCCCACATGTCTTGGAACATCATTGTACCTAGAACATCTTGTGATGACACCGATGCCCAAGCACATGGTGGCATGCACTAGCACAACATGGAACTCTCCTAGCATGTGTTGGCATGCTGCATATAGTCCCTAGCATGCCCTGGAACACCTTAGTTGAATGCATTGACATACATTAGCACTTGGCACACAATGCCACTTGGCATGTATTGGGACCTATTATTAGTGTGCCTAGCATGCCCCTTTTCAAAAAGATAAAGTCCTAACTTATTAACCCTCTTATTGGTTCTTCCTTTTGTTGCCTTGACACATATTGACATACCTTGGCACCCTACGCCACATCCTTAGCACCCAGCATGTATTGGCATATCTTGGCACTATTAATTGGCACATGATATAATTAGCACACCCTGGAACTCCCAAGCACACTTTGGGAATTCTTAACATGCCTTGATATTCCCTAGCATGCCTTAACAATGCTTAGCATACCTTGTCACTCCCTCCTTGGCATGACAACTAACACTGACCATTAACACTAGTCTCTGGCAGTACACATTCCTCATATTCATTAACTTCCATGAATTTTTACCTAGTGCTCCCTTAATTTTTTTTCCTAGTACTCCTTAACACTCATCAACATGCATTATCACTCTCTAGCACACCTTAGCACTCTTCAACATTCCCTTCCACTTCATAACATGCATAACACTAGTCCCTGACACATATTGGCACTTGGCACGTGTTGGCACTTGGAAAGTCTTAGCATGTATGGAATACGTTGAGATGCCTTGGTACGATTTAGCATGGTTTAATATTAAATTTATTTGTGAAGATCAATTGCTGGAAAGTAGGTGAGAAGCAACAAAGGAATACTTGGCACTTAGAATGCACTAAGACTTTGCACTTGGCACCTACTGCCACCTAGTGTTGGTGTGCCTAGCATGCCCTTCTTGGAAAAGGTAAATTGATGAATTATTAACCCTCTTATGTGTTCATTTCCTTGTAGTTTAAATTTTTTCTCCCTTTTGTTGTCTTGACAGTCCCTGACACGCATTGACACACCCTTGCACATCTTGGCATGCCATATCACTTGGCACATCTTAGCATGTTTGACATGTATTCCCACTATCTGGCACATAAAGGGGGTGAAGAGAGATGTAGTCCTAAAGTAGGTTGAGTACGAGGGCCGAGTAAGGTTTGCTAAAGGGAGGTCATGATCATCCTCCAAGAGAAAGATCATCATGTGAGGGTTCAGAAAAATGTTTCATACCTTAATGGTCAGTTTACGCTAGGAAGTAGGATGGCATATTATTGGTTCTCTTCTGGCAGATCAAGCTTAAGAGAGGTTTCTCATGAGAATCTGGGCATGTGATTTCAACGGTGTCTTTGTGTGAAGGCCGTATCAAATTCTGAAATGTTGAAATTTGCAACAAGAAACAGTGAGATTGGAAACCAGAAAGGACAAAAAAAATGCACCCACACTGGTGAGGAATTTTGATGCACCAGGAGTGAGGAATGTGGGGCGTCTAATTTATTTTTCCCTTAAATAAATTGGACAATAAATTGTAATTTCATCTCATAACAACTTGTGTTAGTTAATTAAGTCATGATGACCAAGTTAGCTCAAGAAATTCGAGTTGAGGGTCTAATATGAGGCATCTAGAGGGATTCTAATATTTTTGGGGTCCAGTTGAAGTTAATGCATTAGTGGGGTGCAAGTGTAATTAACTCAATTAAATGAGTTAAAATCAATTTAACTAGTTCTAACCGAGTGATGAGCTAGTGAGAGGTCCAGTGAATTAAATTAGATTTAATTCACAATGAGTGATCAATCAGATAACTGATAATTCGCTATTAATAGTTGCATGCATGTCAGTTTCGAGGAATACCTAGTTGAGACAGAGGTTAAAGGGAACATAAATATCAGTTGTATTTAGAGAAAATTTCCCATGTGCAATTATAAAGTCATTGGGATGCCATGATGGATTGCGCAATCAAGGAAGATTGATTTTCCTAATTAATAAGGAGTTAATTCCCTAGGAATTGCATGAGCAAGGCAGGTTGAAGTAAGGATGAGAATTGGCTAAGTACTAGACTGAGTTTGCCTAGATCAACGGGAGACAATATTTGACAGAGTGTTGGAGAATCTCATGAGAGATTAAGCATTGTATTGTTTCATGATTCCTTGACTTAATACACAATAGAGATAGAGGGGTTTTGATTAGTTGCTTTCCCCAAACACATCATGTTGTTGTGCCATTGATAATTTATTTCTCTTACTTATATGTGATTGTGAAATCGTGTTTTGTTTCCGTAAATTGTAGGAAGGATTAAGTATCTTGTTTTAGTAGATTACAAGATCAGATTGAATCTCGTTGGTTATATTTTCTACATGGTATCAGAGAAAGAATTTTTTGGGCGGCGAGTTTGTAGAGAATATTTGAAGATTTTGGTGTATAATTTTCGAAAACAAATAGAATATTTGGATTCCTTAAGAAAATCTACCGAAATAGAAAAAAAAATCGGTCAAATCAAAGCTCGGATGAGGGAGATATCATCGATTTAAAATCAAATATTTTTTAGAAACTTTTTGTAACTTTGGGAAAATTACACTATGCGTGAGTCAAGAACCTATATTCACATGAGGTACCAGATGCATGCAAATCTTTGAGGAGAAAGGCAGAAGTTAGAGACTTGGTGGTTTAGAGGGAGCATAAATTACCTCTCAACATGCATCCTCATGAGAAGCAGTCTCAGAAGGTTGTGGAGTAGCTGCCACAATTGGAGAAGTAGAGAGGAGACTGAGTGGAAGCATCCACTCAAGCAGAGACCTCCATGAGGGGGAAATTTCGAGCCAGATGGGAAGAGGGAGCAGCCATACCTCGAGGTGTAAGGTGGGGTTATGTGTAGACATAATCCCAAGATAAGAAATTTGGGCAAGGTCCATTGAGATGGCATGTCTCATGGATCGAACCTGGCTACGAGGAGCCCACAGTACAGCGATAGTAGGAAGGATCAGTTAGATTGATGTAGTCAGATGTCAGCAAGAAAAAAATCAGAGTGACAGATGTCAAATACTGGAGAACAAATAGAGTTAGCAACAGTTCAAAGGGCACAGATGCAGATGTCAACAGCAGTGCAGAGAATCCAATACTAGATAGGTGCAGTAGCTAGCAGCAGTTAGAAGACTCTAATGACAGATGCATTATATTGATTCATTTGTTCAGAGGCTATTCAGTTTCAGGATTTGCAGGTGCAAACAACACTAGAGAAGTGTAGCATGCAGAACATTCCAAAGGTACCGGATGGAGATAGATTGAATTCCTTTCTTGTTGAGAGGGAGTGTTGAAATTTGCAACAAGAAACAGTGAAATTGGTGAATAGAAAGGAAAAAAAAAATGCACCCACACTGGTGAGGAATTTTGATGTACCAGGAGTGAGGAATGTGAGGCATCTAATTTATTTTTCCCTTAAATAAATTGGACAATAAATTGTAATTTCGTCTCATAACAAATTGTGTCAATTAAATAAGTCATGATGATTGAGTTAGCTCAAGAAATTCGATTTAAGGTGATCGAGGTGGATATTGGTGGCCACTCGCCTATTCCACTTGGGCCCTCGCCATTGTCTCTTTCAGTTTTTCAGTTTCCTTAATTATAGCACAATTTACTATTTTTGTCATTTTTTCGGGTCCTGAACTTTCGGAGTCATTTTGAGGCCCCAAACGATGTTTTTTGGGCATGAAAGGTTTGGTGATTTCATAGAAATAATATTAGTAGTTGTAGTCCTCGGAGAGATCTTTCTAACGAGGTATCATGTGCATCGAATGAAGATCATATGACCAATTTACGATCCCGAGAAGTTGGCTGCCCAACTAACCCCAACGGGGCCCATAAACTCTTGGTGTTACATCTCCTCGAGTTAGGGTTTTGGTTGTTTAGGGTTTTCTCTTATTTTAAATAATAAAAAGACCCTTGATCCTTATTGTAACATAGTTCAGAGGAACATAACTATCAGTTGTATTTATAGAAAATTTCCCATGTGAAATTATAAAGTCATTGGGATGCCATGATGGATTGCGCAATCAAGGAAGGTTGATTTTCCTAATTAATATGGAGATAATTCCATTGGAATTGCGTGAGCAAGGCATGCTGAAGGAAGGCTGAGAATTGGCTAAGTACTAGACTGATTTTTCCTAGATCAGTAGGAGACAATTGGCAGAGTGCTAGAGAATCTCAAGAGAGATTAAGCATTGTATTGTTTCATGATTCCTCGACTTAATACAAAATAGAGATAGAGGGTTTTGAGCAGTTGCTTCCCCAGATACATCTTGTGTTGTGCGATTGATAGCTTGTTTCTCTTACTTATATGTGATTGTGCGATTGTGTTTTGTTTCCACAAATTGTAGGAAGGATTCGGTATATTGTTTTAGTACATGATTAAAAGATTAGATTGAATCTCGTTGGTTAGATTTTCTACATGAAATAGAAGAGAGGGTTGATACCATCTTGCCTTGTGGTGGTTAGTAGGCCGCAAGGTCTATGATAAAGACCAACATAAATGGAGGAGGGCTTGCACTGTCATTTAGAGCCATAACAGAAGTCGACATAGGCGTAATATTGATTGAGTTAACCCTAGTTTGAGGGTCGACATTGAGATCTGAAGTTCATGTCAAGATTCAGTCAAAGAAATGCCCAGAATCTATGGATCCATATGAGCTAGGTCGAGTCCCTTATGGAGGCAAGAGTCGTGTTTTTTCTATGTGTGGATAGGGTTTGTTCTACAAAAATTAGAAGTACATAAGTATAATGCCCTAGTTAGGACAGTTTCCTAGCATGTTTAGTTCATAAGGTATGCCCTTAAGACTGTGAAAAATTTGCGTAGAAGAAGACAGGTTGTGACCCTTAGAGCGAGGTTTATTTCTGCAATAAAGACCACAGATCTGGAAGATGGTTTGCAGATTCAGTATGTGTGGAGACAATAGATCCAAAGGAGGGTGGAACCTGAGCAGAAGATTGAGCATGCAGAAGAAATGTGCCATATGAAGAATGGATTGACATGCAGAGGAGTTTATTTTGGTGGACTTTCCATAGATTTTTAGACAAAGATCTGAAGAAACCTATAAAAAATTAGTAAATGGATTGTTAGTGGCTGATTTTTTACCCTAGTTCAGTCATCTATAGATTGTTAGAAGTATGATAAGAGGACTAGTAGTTCATATTTGTTCATAGATTGGACAAAAAAGATAAAATTGTCAATACACAAGAACAATGATCTTGAGAGGACTCAAACCATTTTTAGGTGGCAGATTTGAAGAGCCCTAGATGAAGACAATATTGTGGGCCCTAGATCAGTAAAAAGAATTGACTGTGGTTGGGCAGATTGATGGTAGGCCAAGTACAGTTGGAGGGTTGTTAGGTTACTATCAAAGAAGAGCCCTGACTCTTGTTCTGGTGAAGGACAACAAAATTGGTAGAAGAGCAGGTGTATAGGGCCTAAGGATGTGCAAACTTTGAAGGACTAAAGTAACAGTCAAGTGGGTGAACCAACTAGCCCTAGTTCACTATATTGTAGATGATTGATTCAGTGAGAAGAAGGGCAGCCTCCATAGCCCTGGACTTCTCATCTTGGACCTGTAGTATGGAAAAAGTGGGCATACCAAAGAGTTGTTCACAAATGGAATTGTGAACAACTTGTTACCACTCAAACTAGTAGTGGATATAAAAGGGGTTCCTAAGAGGGCAACTGCTAGGATAAGGGAAACGATGGAGGCTTAGCCCATTGTCACCATAGCTAAGGATCCTTGCTCTTCACAGACTTTCACCGATGGGTGGAGTCACCCTTGAAACCCTTTCCCTAAGATAAAATAAAGAGTGGGACTTGTTTTCCTTTTAAGAAAGGGAATTATCTTTTAGGGAGAGAGGAGGGGGATTGAATGGTTGAGGGAGAAGAATAAGACTTATGAAGGAAGTTCTCAATCCCTAAAATCCTTTGGGAACTTGGATTCACAAATCATCCTTGATGAAAGACCTTTGACACCAAATGGGACCACACGGGGCCAAGAGGTCCCACCCCAGGTTTGGGGATGGAATTTAGCAACCAATGATGTTCCTATCTTGAACAAGGTGATGGGAAAGGATCAGACAAGAGTTTTTACTTCGATAGGTCAAATTGATCCTACTAGGTTCTGTCCTTGGGAACACCTAGGAAAAACGTGATCCTAGAGCTACGACTTGAGGTATCTGGAGATTCCACCGTCGGAAATGGCCCAAGTTTTTAGGAGTGAGGGCACCCAGCAACGCAGCTACCTCTAGGTAATAGAAGTTTCCCTCTAACTATATTTATGGGAAATTGTTGCCCTAGGTGACCTAATGGGGTTAGACCTACGGAATGTGAAAATTTCTTATTCTAAGAAACCCTATTGCATTATCTTGATTTACTTCTCCTACTTGAATTAAGTTATAAGGTAATTTATGAAATATTAAATAACTTAGCGAAGTAAATAGTAAATACAACTAGCAACCTACACATACAGATCAAATACTGAATAACATGCTCATAGACAAACTGACACACGGATTTTCTAGAAAAATATCCCCGGAAAAAAAACCCAATGTGGGAAAACCGATGCAGCTAGCTCTAGAGGGTTTTCATTACTATCGAGAATCTAAGTACCACAATCCCGGGAACCAAAATTGGTTCACCCAATAGAGAAATAAAAATGGCAGTAGTAGCAGTAGTACGCTGAACTGAATCCCTTTACATTAGCCTAACTCGACCGCGTCAGCCTTTGCACTACTCAGTAAGGGCCTGCGTCACACCTGAAGGGCTTACACTACCCCTGTCCTGCCTTGGCTGGGCCTGTGTCAGCCCTCTGTGGCTCCTGCTACCCTTGTTGGGCTTTGGATGGACTGCGTGGCTCCTGCTGCCCCTGTTGCTCTAGCTGGTTGTAATGCTTAAGCAGAAAAAACATAGGTAAGAAATAAGGCACTGGCCAAAGGAAATGCATAACAGTCAGAAAAATTGAAGAAATGAGATGAAAATAGATCAATGTACACAAATAACTGAAATAACTCAATGGGACTAGAGAGTAAAAGATTTGACAACAACAATAAGTTCTTATAGAATCAGCTAAGAGAACAAAGAAGACTAATTCATGAGGTTAAAATGTTTTATAATTGTTGGCACAGGAAAAATGTAGAATTGTTAGAGTAAATATCTACAGGTACCATTAGTTGGTGATCATCGATAATCATTTCATTTCATCAAATACCCTGATGAATGGGCCTTACAAGATATTTGCATAGGCAAACCCCACAGAAGCTGTGTGATGGAAAAATATTCACACTGTATTGAAGAAAACACCTACCAAATAATGATGACATTTCAAATGGGGCGAGAAAAACAGGAAAGCAACTAGGTAGCATGGTAGAAAGCACAAAAAAGAAAATTATAAAAATGGAAAACCCTAGAAATTAGCACGCATCCAAACATCACCACAATTTATTCTTTAACTCTAAATCTCCAAATTCATCAAATTATATCCTGTATTCAAACCTGATCCTCTATGTTAGCCATTCTGAAGATAAGGTTGAGAACTTACTACAAAACCATCACCTACATGTAGTGATCTTATTCTCTGACCAGACAACCTACTTTCATGAAGACACGGAAAGGTAAACACTCTGTGCCAAGATTTTCCATGCAACCCAGGTTGAGCAAACACATATACATCACTAGTCTTTTCTCTTCAGATTTGTAACTTAGAAGAGCTTTGTTTGACCACCTCTGGGTTGCTCCCAGAGTCACCTAGGCAATCCCTCTCAACATAATCCTCTTTCTGTAGTACCTAATTAGTAATTTAATTAACCATAATAGTTTCTTGATCATGCATGTATTTAAAATATATTGCCAATAAGCATAAAGCTTGCATGTTAAAAAATCCGGTCAAAAGACTTTAGACTATGATGCAAAAAATACAAAGAAACCTCACCAACACTCAAAGGACAAACAAAGTCAAACCTCTACAAAGTATAAATAGATATCTAATAAACTTCATTCCACCACAAAAAAGTGCTTAAATAAAGAAAATTCTAATTACTGTGCTTTCAAGACAAAGCTTTCAAAGGAAGTGATGTTATAAACATACCCCTACACCTCATGAACAATCAATGTGTATAAATAAACCAACATAAGGCTCATTTTAAACATCATTATTATCATTTTATAAATCATTTTTATTAAATCAACAAGAAGGAAGCAACAATTTCATTCAGTTCCACTAAAGCAAAGTATATGGCAGTTTCATATAATTATTATGAAGCTATATATATTTGCAACTTGATTGTAGAGTCAACCAATCAGTTGTTGAAGCCCAATATTGTCTCTTGTGAGAATAAAAGTTACATCAAACTCTATGAAAGTCCAATGTGTCATGACCATTTGAAACACATTGATATTCAAAACAATTTCCTAAGATTCTAAGTTCATTAGGGAGTTAGCAGTGTTGGACCACATTCTGACAAAGTTGCATATTGTTAATGGTTTGACAAATCTCCTAACAAAGGGGAAGTTTTACAAGTTGGGGGAGAATCTTGGGTTATTGGAAAAAATAAATTTCTCAAGAGTGTTAGATTACCTAGTTGGTCCGAGTTGGTCTGACCTCAGCCTTGAGAAGTTGAGCAACACCAGGATTGCAGAGCTAGATTGTGGTACACCAATCAAAAAGATTCTTAAATACAACTAGAAGCTTATAACGACACCTTCGAGGATAGATGAATTAGTTGTTGGGTCACACCCACCAAGTATGGCACACTAGTTGAGAAGATTAACACCATCATCTCAGGTGCATTCATGAGTGAACACTTATGGAATGAGGCACCTTAAGGAGAGGAGTTATATCTACTATGATAATGCACTACTCTAAAAGAAAAGCCTTGCATACAAGGAAAAGTTATGAGGGAGTTGCTCATGCTCAAGGGAGATGCACCACTAACGCTATCATTAGCCTATTTTCTAACAACACCTTCTCTTAACTTATAAATGAAAAGGATGGGCAAAGTAGTTAGAAATTTGTAGAAATAGATAATAAGAGTGAGTATTTTTAGATTGTAGGTTGTAGTAGGAGCTTTTGTGAGATGACAACTTGCGGTGACATTCTTCTATTTGAGTAATAAAGACTTCTATGAAATTGTTGTTGGAGCTTGCTCTTTTTATCCTGAATTCTCACATTGAAGATTTGTATAGAGTGGGCCTAATATATTTGTTTTTTTAATCCATTGTACATGTTGTGTTTGCACTCTTGAATTTACATCCTTCAATTTCTTCTCGAACAAAACTGAAATTTTGATAGGCAGATACTAAAGTTCAGTCCTTTTGTTAGGATTTTTTTAATTATCTAAGGGTATTCTCTTGTTTTTAATAGTATTTGCATATTTTTGCATCACATCTCATCTCTTCCATTTCATTCTACTATAATACAAAAATCATTTCTAGTACAGTTTAGTTTATATCTGCTTTTTACTTAATTGATCTTTTATTTTATTTTATAGGAGCAATACTTAGCAATCTCAATTCACACTCCCTTTGTATTCACACTGTTGTATATGTGTGGTCATTGGAAATGGTTAGGTTCGGTACTTGTTTTTTTTATATCACATTAAAAATCCAGTGCCTCCTCATAAAATCCTCTCCTTGTATAATCGACCACCATTACAGACGTTTACACCATATTTGGTTTAGAGATTTAGTAGGTAGGTAGGGTGCCCCTATCTCCCATCTCCATATACAGTAATTTTGTCACATATTATTTCTTCTATGATACTAGTTCCTCTCTCTTAAGTCCTCTCTCTTGTCCTTCTTCTCTCTCCCTTTCTCTCCTACCTCTCTCTCTCTCTCTCTACCCTCCAATCCTCTCACTATATCCCTCCCTCTATCCTTCTTTCTTCCCCCCTTCCATCTTTGTGTCACTATCTCCCTCTCTTACCCTTCTCTACCTCTCTCACTCCTCTCCCTATCTCTCTCTCTCCATTCCTTCTCCCCCCTCACCTTCAGTTTATCTCCATCTCTCCCTTGTGACTCCCCTTGTCTTGCCACCTTTATCAATCTATGTCTTTATTATTCCTTATCATATATATCTAGAGTGAATATATATAATGACATATTGGGACCTACGATTGGGTTAATTCTGCCTTCTTGGCAAGGTTAAAATGGTTAATATTCGATAGACAAAATGTAGATCAAATATTTCATCAAAAATAGGGAACCATACCCTATCTTCCAGGCTATGCCTATCAGTCGCTTGGCCTCTTCTTGCTCTCACATGAATGTAGTCTTGCTTGACTGGTACAAAAGAAGGTTTCACATTATCAACTATTTGTTTGGGACAACTTTTAGTTGGTTCAACACTCCTACATTCTTCAAGCTTATCCTTTAAACCATCTTAGTCTTTTGTACTCTCTTCAACTTTGTAGTGCTTTCCATTCCTCTCAGTCACATATGTTTCCTTGGTTTGTTAAGGTATAAGGTCGACAACATTAGGAATTTTTGCAATAAACAAGGGTATTTCCATGACACAGTTAGGTGGAGCAAGAGTATAAGAGCCAAATTTCTCATGAATGTGGGACACTCGAACTTAATATTTTATGGATTAGTCATGAGGTGCAGTCTAGTTATTAAGACTTCATTAGATGGCCATTCTCCGGACTTAAATTGTGTGACAACACTATGGCTGAGTTTGAAACTAGAGATTGAACATACATTTGGTTTGATTGCAATAGACATTTTCATCAACAAATGTAAATAAATGGCTAACAAATACTATAAATTAATAAATAAAGAACATGGCAACAAGCAACAATACTTACAAAATTGTTACATTGAGACACAAAGAATAAGCAACTATTGTGCACAAACAGAGACCAATGAAACTATAATCTTAACCCCTAACCCCTTAAACACTAATTCCCAACCTGTAACCCATTTAATCCCTAAACCTCTAAACCCCTAACCCATTTAACCCCTAAACCATAAACCTCTAAACCTTTAACCCTTAACCCCTAAACCCTTAACCCCTAACCCATTTAACCCGCTAAACCCCCAGTAAACCCCTAACCTATTTAACCCCATAAACCCTAAACCTATAAAACCTTAACCCCTAACCATTTAAACCCTTAACCCTAACCCCTTAAACCCTAATTCCCAACCCCTAACCCATCTAACACCCTAAAACCTAACCCCATTAGCCCCTAACTTCTAACCCCTAAAATACTTAACTTCTAAATCCCCTAAACCCCTAACCGATTTAACCCCCTAAACCCTAAACCTATAACCCCTTAACCCCTAACATATTAAACCATAATTCCCAACCCCTGACCCATTTAACCCCCTAAACCATAAACCTCTAAATGCATAATATTAACCCCTTAAGCTCTAAATGAATAATATTCCCTTAACCCCTAACCCATAAATGCTCCTAAATCCCCTAACCCCTAAGCTCTCAATCCCTAACCCCTTAACCCCTAAGCCCCCAATCCCTAACCCCTTAACCACTATCTCATTATTCCCCTAACCTCTAACCCCTAAGCCCCTACTCCCCTAAGCCCTAAGCCCATAATCCTTAATCCCTTAACCACTAACTAATTATTCCCCTAACCCTTATAATAATCCTTAAAACCCATTGGGATTAACCATTCCAAACAAGAGAAAAATTTCTAGTTGGGACCTATGATCAAGTTAATTCCCCCTTGTTGGCAAGGTGGAATACCATGAGAAAAACCGTGAATTGCAAAAACCTCTCCTAAATTTACTATTTTATCTCAATTTTATTTTATTAATTAATTAATTAATTTCTTTAAAAGCTATTCTGGATAAATGACATAAAATTTTTAAGGTACACACCTTTCGAACGACTCATTGTGTGGTTCGCCATCAATTTTTTTAAAATAAATTTATCAGAACGAAATTGAATTGATTTTTGAAGCTTCCTTTTAAATCAATTTTTGACATTACAAAGAATCACGGAGTGCGCTCAACATCCATAAGAAAAAAAATGGGCATGATATTAAAATGATATTTGAAGGCATAATATTAAAAATGATTTTTGGAAAAATAGAGAGTGTGTGTATTCATTTTTATTTTAAATTTTCACCTATAGTTAAAATAAAATTTCTCTCGCCAAAAACATGTGTTTTTTTTATCTCCTGCTGGCTTAGTGATTAGGGATTTTGTTGTGGGTCTTGTTCTTGCAACCTCCTTACTGCAATTTCTTCCGGGTGCCAGTTCAGTCTCAACAATATACAATTTTCGAAGTTGCATTCTTCAAGGATTCTACTAAGTTCAATAGTTAAGATGCAGGGTTGGGGGATCTAATGCAATTTCTTCCAGGTGCAATTTCAGTTTAAACAATCTATGATTTTCGAAGCTGCACTCTTCATGGATTCTACTAAGTTTAATAGTCAATATGTAGAATTGGGAGATCTATTGTAATTTCTTCCGGGTGTAATTTCAGTCTCAACAATCTGTGGTTTTCGAAAACGCATTCTTAGGGTATTATACTAATTCCAATAGTCAAGATGCAGGATTGGGAGATCTATTCATGATTTTATTGGCTTTTGATCATAATGGTTTAGAATGTAGCCAAACCCTTGATAATATTGATGCTAGAAAGTAGCATATGTGCTCCATCACATTCCATGTCAACTCCGAGAATGTAAGCCTCATTGAACCCGTACTTTGAAGCCCAAAAAATTCCAATGCCAACTGTAATTCATTCATGGTGTGACTCTTATCTTTCAGATCAATATCTAACTTCTCTTTCTCCAATTTCTCCAGCTCTTCACTGCAAGGATTTCTCTTCAGTGCTACAAAAATGGGCATTTCCTTCTCAAAATCTCTTGCAATATTGTCAGGATGAAGATAGACAATGTTGTTTAAAATGAGGATATGTCTCAGTTCGTCTAGTAGCTTAGCAATCCCCCTCGCTTCCACCATTGAAGATCCATCAGACTCCATGCAAACTCGAAAAAAATCTTCATACGAAATGTAATTGTTCTGAATCCTTTCCAGTCTGTGTTTGAGAGCCTCCACGCATACGAATTTCAGTAGCCTACATTGAGATCTCTCTCTTTTCATTTCAGGGATTTTCTACCTATCACTGCCATCCCAAAATTCTCTCTTCACTATGACGAAAAAATCCATAGTAGAGGCTCTTACGTGCCTAATTATACCGCCAATTGATGCTCCACCTTCTACTATCGGCATAGGGTAGGGCTTATCCCTGGCGGATTCAGCAAAACCCTCTGTAAATGATGAAAAGCATTGTCAGGAATCGACAAGGATGACAATAGAGTAATTATTTCCTTGTTCAAAAAGCAGGGTTGGAAATGTGTCCAAGTAATTATTTCAAGTGTTGTGTGTACATAATGAAACTTCTTCATACTAGGCCTCAATGAGAGCTTAAATTTACTTCCTAGTTGGATATAATTTCTTCCTTAACACAACTAGAAATCCTTCATTCAAGAGTTTTTTTTCAATACCGGCTTCATTTCTAGGCAGAGCAAACCGATGAAGAAAAGGAATTTCGACATAGAACGCTTAAGAGGTCTTCAAAGGTTTTCTGAGGTTATCTAGGCCTAAGTTAAAGTCCTCTTATTGTCGCAGTGGTATCTCGCAAATTTTAGGAGCAGATGTTTTGTCGCGTGAGCTTTCGACTTTCTATTTAGCTTTTTAATTTTTTTGAATTAGCAACTGATCATACTAAACTAAATACTTGATTATGAAACTAAAGACATTTCAGAACTAAAATTCATTTCCCAACGCAGTTCTACGATACACATTTTCTATTTACTCGATAAAATTATGAAGACTTTTAATAGCTCACCTTTTGGAAAGGGAAAGGTCCTATTGAAGGAGAAATATTTTTAGTCTCCGAGTTTTTCACCGCATCACATTCACTCAAATTAGCAATGACATATTACGAAACTAAAGACATTTTAGAGCCAAAATTCATGTTCCAACAGAGTTCTACTATGCTTGGGTGTTAGATATTTAGTGATCAAATAATTAAGACTTTTAATAGCTCACCTTGTGGAAAGGTAAAGGTTCCATTAAAGTAGAAACTTTTTTTTAGTCTCCAATTTTTTTAGTGCATCACTTTCACTCAAATTAGCAATGACAGATTTGTCAAACTTCTTAGAATCTTTCAATAATGAAACATTCAGATCCCTGGACATTTTCAAGAGTAAAAATATCAGTGCCAAGTGATTTCATAATTTGTGATCCACTATTATGATAGTGAGTGGCTTGTTCACATGCCTTTTCAACTTGTAAGTTGGCAAGAAGAAAAAACCTGTAGTGTCTGTGTCGCCACTTCCTCATAACCTGGGTAATTAGAAGTACATGTTATTACGTAAAAATGCACATCCAACAGAAAAAAAAATTTCAAGTGATGTTTTTCATTTGTGTGGAGAAGAATGGCCATCTTCTTTTAATTCATGTGCTTGTATTGCAGATAAAGCTTTTCTTTGTGCACAATTAGCTTTACTTGGCTCAGTAATGTCTTTATTGTATAACAAAGTACCCACCGAAGTTGTCCCGAGGGAAACAATGTAGCCTTGAAATATCCTCTAGTTCTTGAACTTCGGAGGCCATAAATCGAGTTGTTACACTACCCATGTAAATTATCTCAACTTTCTGCATATAAGAAGCTAGTTTATGGTTACATGTATGTGCCATATTTTTACTAGTCCATGGTAACATAGAAGACTCCTCTTCTCTCTCGAATCAAGGTTTTTCATGACAAATTTGTAACACTTACCTATGTATAATTAGGAGTTTTTTTTTCCAAACACACTCATTATCGTTCACCATTTCCACATCTCTAACCGCAAACTCCTCTTCCATGAAATTTTTATAAATAGATCCCGAATATTTCAACAACTAATTATTTTCATCGTGCCTCGTTAACTAGAATTTTGGTCGAGATTTTCATTTGGTAAGCACATGAGCAGTCTAAATTTTTTATAAAATCTATCGAAAATTGACTACTATCTTTTCATCGTGATTTCCTAACAAATGCAACCCATCCAGATGACTCTTTTAAACCCTTGATTGAATTCATGCTTATGAGGATTCTCATTAATGTGAACCAAAGGTTTTCGAACCTCTTGCAATCTAACCACTGCGATGTCTACTTCAGCAATCTCCATGGCATGGTTCTGTGGAATAGCTTGACTACTTTCATCCAAAAAATGAACTGAACATTACTTGCATTTGATTTTTTTAGAAAAGCATCCCGACAACCACCTACAAAATTCTTCCCCGGTTTAGATTTCTCCGATAATCAAACAAGCATTTCTTCCATTTCCTCCACATAAACTTCTCGTATTTCACTAAATTTTATTCCTTACAGTGCATACAATAACAATCTTTGAAAATGCACTATTGCGGCACCTTCATCTAGGGCATATGTAGCATGCATTCTTACATCATTATCACTTGTTTCCTCTAGTGTCAAATCCAAAACTATTCTCTTTTCCACCAACACACTACTTTTCACAATGCCTTTGCAGGGTAAGAAATATAAAACTCCTTGTTTTTCCACCAAAGCACATTTTCCTATAACGGCCATGTGTTATTCTTCCCTACATTATCTATGTGAATTTCTCCAACTAACGGCTTTAAAGTCCAGTGGATTTTTTGCACATCGAAAAAACAACATAAATTGAACAAGTCAGCCTCGCCATCGCATTCTTACAGTCATCCTGTGTTGCATGCATCTCTACATCACTTTCATCATTTACATCAATCACCAACTCCAACCTACCGTGTACCATTTACAAATGCAATATATTCATGTGTAGTTACTTTGGCACATTCACTTCTTCGATCTATAAAGGAATTTAAATCTCTTGTCATTTGTCGTATGAACATTCTTGGGGGGACTCCTCTTTGAGATGCTTCACTATAGGGCCCGACATCCAATGGCTTTCTCTCTATCCCAAAGCATCCATCACTTCATAAGAGGATCCATTCACAGTTGTTAATCTCTCATGCCTCCTCAATTGATCTATCCCTCTTTCTTGAAAACTCACACATTTCACCTTCTGCGTTATCACTTGCATCTAGATTATTAACAGAAACCTACAAAGGTGCAATGCCATCCAATTCTTTGGTCCGGCACTCCTTCCAATTTGGCAGGTAAATGATCCCGCCGAGAAGGCTCCTTGGAATGCATTGTTGTCCGATCTTCCTTTCTTAAATTAAATATCAAATCCGGTATTTCCTCGATGTCCGCTGTAAGAGCATCTTCTAGTGGAACAATCGAACATGTCTGATTTCTCTCATATAACAAAGATTATTGCATCCCTTTCATTGTCACTCTTGCAATAGCCTCCTTGCCACTTGGCACCTTTTACTAAGACTCCACTTAGTTCCTCCATGACATCACAATCCCCCATTAGTCTCAGTGAATTGTTACTCCACATTTTCTTTCTTATTTTCATCTACTAAAGAACCCAACATCCCTTCAATCTGTTTGTGTTTAAAATCAATTCTCACCGGATGAGAAGATACATCCAGGGTGGCATTGTCTAAAGTTTTTTTCAATCCTTATAAATGGAGATGAATATTCTCCTTGTTCATTCCCTACGCTCCATCCAGCTTTCTTGTTTCCTATAAATTTCTTTTTCCTTCTTCCTCATATGATGTACTATTTTTAATTTTCTATCCTTTGCATATCAAACATTATAAAGCCTCTTGCACACTGTTCTCATCTCTTTCATTTGAACATAATTCCGATAATCATTGCATTTATGAAGAGAGGATATATTCATGTGAAACCTTGTCCGACTTTGCTTTCTGTTGGCTAATGCCATCACCTTCATCCCATAGAGAATCGACAATTGAATGTCGACTTGACCAAAGACATTGCTTACTTCCCGTTGAGATTGAACAAGAGAATCAAAATCTCTCCTTCTAGCGGCATTACTCTGTGCTTTGAACTTGAATTTTTCCTCTTTTTCCTTCTCTTCTATCTCAAGACTCCAAAAACTTACTGCAGCCCATCGTTTCTGTCTCCTCTTCCCACTAAAATTTCAAAAGCACTTCATCCTCACCCTTATATTCTCCTTCATTTTGAAATCCAAAATCAGCATTTCCACTATTCTTGTTTTCTGTATTTACTTCTGTTGAATCTGTATTTTTGTGCTAGGTTATGAGTATATTGCTTGAAATTATTCACTTCGAACAAAGACCAATCATAAGAATATTCTTATTTTGTGCAAGCCTACAATCCATGATCGAGGAGGAATTGACGAGCAAACAATAAACCACATTGCTAAGAGGCATTCAACAAAATTGGTAGATCCTTGGTGTTTTTTCTCAAATTCATCCCCGATCTATTTAGACGCTCGCTGATTCTTCTTACCTGTATTTTCAAACCCATCTCCCAAAATATATAGCCATCTAGAAGGTAATGACTCTTCAAGCCCTTTGAAAATACACCACATAATAATCTTTGCCCAATTTTTTGAGTTGCTTATCAACTCACCAATGTCTCGTCCAAACAATTTTCCTTCAATGATCAAATTAATTCCCTCTTTTCAAATAGAGTTTAGAAGCATTTGCACATGCATTCTAGAGTTGTTTCTTCCGACAATACATTTAAAGGTCTCAAATTTCTTTATTTATATGTATTTTCACCATTTTAACTAAAAAGCTATATTGTGCAAAGTTATTTCACGCTCAAAAGTATTATCCTCGCCTATAGGAGCATGAACCCCAATAATCCTCGCAGATGGCCACTTTCACCAAGTAGAATATGTGCTTCATCAACATCATCAAACCTCTAACCTCAATTTCACTTCCAAGTTTTTCTCTATAACAATATTTGTGAGTCCTGCTTGCCGGACACCATTTACAAACTTTCTTTCACTTGAAAATTCACAACAATTGAATTTAAATTATCCTCACGTGGGTTGTATTTAATTTTTAGTATATTTCTCTTGATTATTTATTTATACAATCTCCCCACTTCTCTTATCCATGTTCTGTCATTCCTTTGCACCTCTTGGTGCAATTGTTAGTTATAAGAATATTTAAGATTCTGGATATATCGGTTTGAGATGGATATTGCAAGATAAATCTGAAGGATTCATGAGATTACTTCATGTTTGATCATATTTTTTAATGATAATGTTATCTTGTAGGAAAATTTCAAAATTTGAAGCCATATTAATTCAATACATTGACGCAAGTTCATACGCTGATACAATGGTGCAAATGCATGGATTTAGTTGTTGAATGATATATGATGGTTTAATAGGAGGCCAGGACACTCGCACCCACCATTATAAGCTTAATATCGAAGATTCTCATGAAAACCAGTAAAAGGAAGGAGCAGCGGATAGGTTAACCTTAAACATATGTAAAGCCATCTTTATTTTCACTAGGTGTAGAGACATTTCGCTACAAGGTGGACTAGCCATCATATTCATCAGTTTTGATTTTCTTGTAAGATGTCTCATTTACTAGCAGTGGAATAGGTTTTTTCTTGATGTTCTATGCATTCTTTCTGGTTGATGTCAATGCAAGTGATCGAATCACTAAGGGCGACTAGAGATGATCGGGGCTTAGCATGTCAAATTTGGAGTAAATTCATAGAGGCAAAGTGCCAACAACATTGATAGTGGACATTAAGGTGCATAAATAATGGAGCAAGAGACAATCGGTCGATCACAATTGTGCTATGGACCCATTCTCGCTTTCTAAGCAAGACAGAGGAGGATTGGCATTAAATTTGTGCAGTTGATTGATTTCCCATCAATCCATTATATATGCTGGCACTAATTTGGAGGGGATGATTTGGTAGATCAAACCCAATACAAGATATTTAGAACAAATGTTTGACAGCAAGCTATAAGAAACAAATTGCTTGAGCAGAGATGAATTGGGTTGATCCATGATGGATTCTGAATTGGGTTCTTCAGGTTTTTTCTCATGGGCTATTCAACATAAAGAAGATGAGCACTCATGTACATCTCCTCCGATATGGCGTCCTAGATCAAGTTCTTATCCCATATGTAAAGACACGGCATGTTCGTATCCATACCCCATGTCAGCCAGGGTAGAGGAGATTTCCAAAGGCAGACAGGAGCTCATGAAATTTTTTGAAGGAATGCCTGAATCAGCTTATGAATTGTCCCTGAGTGATCTGGTGGAGCAGAAGGCTGCCATGCAAAGAAGAGATCAAATGAGGAAGTGAAAATAGAAAAACATAAAGCAGAGGAGAGGAGTTCGAGAAAGCGGGACAAGAGGAAGACATGTGGAAGCTATATAAATGGGTCAAGTAAGAGTAAGGGAGAAAATACTAAACCGTTTCTTCTCAATATATTTATTCCCGTAAAGCTTAACACACCGATTTCATTCTACCTCTAGGTCAATACCCACAAGTTGTTCTCACTGAAGAGCCATGATTCAGAGAAAGGATCAAGGAATACATATCCTGTTGCAAACTCGTATAAGATAAAGACGTCCCTATTCTTTTACTTGTTCTTCAATTGCCTTCTCCAAGGTGTCTCCTAAACCATTTTCCACCCAGGATGGTTAGTCTTATCAGGGTTCTCCCACCTTCTACCATACATATTGGTTATAATTTTGGCCTTTGGAAATTGAGCATCAGTCAATGCTCATTCTCATGCGTGTACACTTTCTTCTCCAAGACTATTTTCCAAGTGCTTCTTCTCGTGTTTCTCTTCACGCAACTTCGAATTTTCAATTTTTTGACCATTGAATAGATTTTATCTTAATTATGAAACTGGCAAACCCCTAGGGTTCAAGCTTAACTCCATGCTTAATAACCACCCATGGCTTAAGAAGTCCACACCAGCCCACTTACAAATTCCAAACATCACAATCTATCTATTTACAATTTCACTTATAACAGTACTCAGTGCCTTGAGATGCTATCTTTTACTCTTAAAATGTGGGAATAGAAGATTATAACTTAACATGGAGGTAGCACCTTCATTAAGAACTGATTATTTTATTAAACCTATCATTAAGGAGTGGAAATATGGAACCTTAAAAAGTTTGCTTTAGATGTTTCTTCCCACGCTAGTCTTTTTGTCGAGTGTGAACTTCATCCATGCTTTTTGTTGAAGTTTTATCAGATTTTATCTCTTTATGATCATGTTTTATCCATGTTACTTGACATCAGAACAATTTTTTGCATGCAAGTAAACTTTGACAAAACAACCCCTGAGTCATCCTGAAGTCAAAGTCTTTCTGCATATACATCAAAAAATGTTAGGACATGCTAGTGAAAAGTTTGAAACTACTAATTAACTATTGTTTGTTTTCTTTTCGTTTCTTTTTTTTATCATGAGAATCAATAATTAACTACTGTAATTTTTCTTTCCATTTCCCTTTTTTTTAGTATTAGGAGAATTTATTTCTTTTTCCTTTTTTTCAGTATTAGGAGAATTTCTTTCTTTTTCCTTTATTTTTTATTTTTTTGGGTATTAGGAGAATTCCTAAACTTACTGCCTGTCTCTGAGGAGGCACAGGTCATGTCTAAGGGACTGACCCCTATACTCCTAAACCTAATGCATTATGCAAACTGCACACATACACGCTAGGTGTGTTAACCGAGTTTCAAACCTATGTGGGGACCCTCAATATTGCTCAAAAAAAAATTTCTTCCTTGGACTAACTAGGGGAGGTCCAGGATCAATCTTTGTGGCTGCCTTATAACACCAAGAGTATATCCAACAACCTCTAAGCCAGATATAAGCCAGATATACCAGATCTTATGATTTAGCAAGAGCCTTGTAACACCAAGAGTATATCCAACAACCTGTAAGCCAGATATACCAGATCTTATGATTTAGCAAGAACGAAGAGTCTAGGAAATGGGGATTCTACTCGTTGAGGCAAGATCATAGCAGGCCATATACTCAATGGCATTTGAACTGTGGTCTTGTTAGTTTCACCCAGTGAGGCCATATACTCAATGGGATTTGAACCGCGGTCTCGTTAGTTTCACCCAGTGAAAATTACTGTTAAACGACATATCACTATATAATTAACTATTCTCTATTACTTGAAACATTTCTAAAACATTAAATTTCCTGGCTCATTGGATTGCTCTAACACTGAGCCGCTTGCCCTTCCATGAGGTGGTTTAACTAAGTTTCGAACCTCGGTGGGGCCTCAATATTGGTCAGCAAACACTTTCCAATGCAGTCGTCCACCGTTTGGCCTAGCACAATAGGCTAATTAACAATTTTTTGTTACTTGAAATATTTCTGAAAATTTTAAGTCCTTCGTTGGTTGGATTACTCAAACACTAAGCCACTTTCCCCATGCAAACACTTTCCAATTTAGGTCGTCCAGCGTTTGGTCTAGCAGAATAGGCTAATTAACAATGTTTTTTACTTGAAACATTTCCGAAACTTTTAAGTCCTTGGCTGGTTGGATTGCTCTAACACTGAGCCACTTGCCCCTTCATGAGGGATGCCCTTAAGGGTTCAACATAGATGTGTGTATTCCTATTTCCAACACCCTCATTAGGCTACACTTTGGCTAAGGTCCCCTGGTTAACCTCAAGCAAAACTAGCTCTATCCCCGTCTTGAAAATTATACATACTAAGATTTACCCGAGATTTTCCCTTGGCCAATGTGCTTGTCAGTACTATCGAGCTACATGCCCCTTCATTGTGGGCATCATTAATGGTTCGACCTAGATGTACATATTTGCTATCTCCAACAAATAAAACACCTAATTTGGAAGTAAAGAATCAAAAACTAAACTGAAAGAGAATGTATAATGAATAAAGTTTTTTATGCCAACATTCTACCATATTCCAAAGTTGTCATGTTTGACTTCTAAGTCATTTATATAGATTTTAATAATTTCTTTACGTTTAATTGAGTATAATTGCAGCCCAAATCGTTTCATATTTAATCATCCATGAATTAGGTGTGCTCATGCTCCTAAGTCATGACTTTTGGCCCTGTGTGTGGAAGTGCTCGTTGCTCTATTTCCAAACGTTTTGAAAGTGGTCATTTCAAAAGTCATCCCCGTTTCCAAATGTTGTCCTTACCATGTTTCACGCAACTAAGAATTCAAAATATTGTGCTCTTTGGTTAAATCGAAAATTTTATTTTCATATTAACGACTGGGAATCCAAAAGGAAAAAGTGGTACCATTTAAAGATATGTGCAAGCTAAATTATCCAAATTCTTTTTATTACACTCCATCCATCTATTTCATTGCAACATTCCTATTCCTTTAGTATTAAATTATAACTCTATAAAATCAAGATGGCCATCCATATTCAAAGGCTTATGCTTTTATTTGTGTTATCTTCTAATAAGGATTTTTATTTCCAAGTAATTCAACTACCAAAGGTAGTACATGCGAGTAGAGAAGTAATTCAACTACCAGCTATTCTCCTACATATTACATGCTTTGATAGATTATATCAAATTTCTTACCAATACAATAACATTGATTGTTGTATGTGGACATTTTTGTTCATGATGGTCCATTACATAATCAAGATGAGGAGCTAGATCATGCAATTGCACTTTCTCTTTTTCGAAGAACTAACCAAACCAAATGGTATATGATGGCAATTTAATTTTTTTACAATTACGTTTAGTTTAATTATATCATTTAGCTCGATGCTTTTCATATATTCAACTAAAATTTTGTTGCTTAACGAGACTTTGTCATTTCCATGTTTCAGTGAAACTGTTTATGGTTTGATACTCTCATACAACCTTTAACAAGTTACATGCACCATCATTAGAAAAAACAAGAGAATTTTGCTTTCCATGACTATCTTTCTTTGTCATTGTTGACTTAAGAAAGTATTTTAGCTAAAAAACTAGTTTCAAGGTTATGGCATAACTTGTCATATAAATCGAATAGAAATTATATCCAAAACGTTAACTTGTAAACTACTTAGTTGGTTTTAGGCTTTCGATTTAAAATCTACTTCATTTTTAACTTTGAATGAGTTGTTCCATAGAGTTGAATATTAAGATATTTTGGTGCAAGGATTAAAAATTAGCTCACAAGGCCTCTCAGTTATTCATTTATTTTATCTAAATATAAAATTTACTATTAAATTAGAATCACTCAACAAAAATACGTCATAGATCAAGATCATACTTTGTAGAGTGTTGTAGAATAAAAATAGGAGCAAGGACATTGAATTCTTTCATTTTTCCTAGTTCTTATTCCTTTGGTGTATCTTTGCACCTTTAGGGGCAATTTCTAGTTTAAAGTATAATTCTTTAAAGGGTGCTAGCTCAATGGAAGAGAACCTACTTTACAAGAAGGAGGTTGGTGGTTCGATTCCATCGTGCCCTGATATTCATATATAGGGAATGATGAAGATCAGTTTTTGGTGACAGATGCTCTTTTGACCATCACCAATGAGCTTATGGTGACATTTGTCGACCCTCACCAAAATATGAAATGGTGACAGTCAACGAATGCCACCATATATACGCATCAATAATAACGACAATTAAAGGTCCATTGCCATAAATCGTTGTTGTTGATATGAAATGGTGAGGGTCATTGTTTGTCATTATAGTCATTATTCGTGACGGACTTTGATTTCACCAATGAGTTTATGGTGACGGTCAATGAATGTCGCTATATATATATGCACCAATAGTGACAGCCATGAAAGGTCCATCACAAAAAATCATTGTTGTTCATATGAAATGGTGACGGCCACTATCCGTCATTATAATCAATATTCGTGACGGACCTTGAATGTCACCACAACACATAATTTTAGCGACGCCACTTTTGGTGACGTTCAGTTTTTTGGTGACGGGGGCTATTATCCATAACCATTGCTCATATGAAATGGTGACGGTCACTATCCATCACTATAAATCATTATTGGTGACGGACCTTGAATGTCACCACAATACCTATACTTTCAGCGACGCCACCTTTGGTGACGTTCAGTTTTTTGGTGACGGTTGCTATTGTCCGTCACCATTTCTCATATGAAATGGTGACAGTTACTATTCGTCACTATAAATCATTATTGGTGACGGACCTTGAATGTCACCACAACACCTACAATTTCAGTGACGCCACCTTTGGTGACGTTTAGTTTTTGGTGACGAAGGCTCTTTTGAACCTCACCAATGAGCTTATGGTGACCATTTTCGCCCCTCACCAATGTGCTTTTTTCTTGTAGTTTGTGACTCAAGTTGAAGGAAATAAATAATTTCATTTATGTCTTGTAGATGTCGTGAAATATGAACAAGAGTTTCTTTGGTGATTTGCACCATGTCTTCAACAATTGATAGGATCAAATTGTGAACAATTTGTAACAGCTAGATGTGTTTCACGATATCAACGCGCTTGCTTGATATGAATGACACGCTCGATTTTTCTTGCTTGGTGAAACTTGTCTCTCTTGTTTCAAGTTCACTGGAACTCATGCTTGCTTGCTGTAGATTTAAACTTGCTTGATTGTTGTTTCATTATGACATTTAATTGTGTTAGATTTGAACTCGCTTGCTTACTTTAATTGTTTCTTTGATGAACTTCACGTTGGCTCGCTTGATGTTGTGAAATTTGTACTGAATTGAGGGAACTTGCTTGAATGAATAATCATGGTCGCTTGCAGGAGAGGTGAGCTTCTTTTTTATTTCATTATAGTTACAACTCACACAATTGATGTACTCACTTAATTGTGCTTTAAAGGAAGGGTGTCAAACACTGTCAAAAATGGGCCCAAAAAATCTTACAATGATTTTAATGACTCAATTAAAACAGTGAATTCACTTTTCTTAATTTTACTTAGTTGAATAGAATTGACACTCTTGAATTCCTATCAATTCAAAACATGGGTGTCAATTTCAACCGATAGTGCACCCTTACAATCCAACTCAGATTACAAGTTCTTAAATATATGTGTAAGAATGTTGATGTAGACTTTGCTTTGAAATGCTAGAGTTTGCAGGTTCATCAACTTGAATGTATTGAGTTAATTTTCTTGTTGAGGTAGAATATCGATGTTGACAACATTTATTATGTGTTGCAGTTCCGCAAAGGCGTGTGTTGAGTTTAGTTATCCTTCCTTGGAACTACTTCGATACTTGCATTGAAATTTATTTCTGTGTTAAATGAGATCATTTATGTGTCAAAACTAGACACAAATCATAAGAAATAGCATGAATCATGCACCATCATCAACACACTCTTTGTGTACCTAAGATCCCCTTATTCAATTTCAGGAAGATCTAGGATATAGTCACCACAAAAAAATATATATTCTTAATTAGCATTTGGCGTACATAATCTTGTGACTTCATAACATCTTCATGGAATCAAAGCTCCATAACTTCTTGGAATAAAAAATGTCTTCAAAAAACTAACTCAACCTTCTACAACAATGAGATTTCCTTTGAAAAAATTGATCACTTCAAACTTACAAAAAAAATCAATCCTTATCACACCAAAAAATTACAAAAAAATTCAAACACACCTTATTTATCAAAATTACAAAAGGAAACTTATCACTCCAAAAAATATCACCTTATCACTCAAAATTGCACATTATCACTCCAAAAGTTTTAAAAAACATCACCCTTGTGACAAAAATAATTACAATATTCACTAATTAACTTTATAAGAGTGTTGAAAGAATGAAGCCTGTGTACCTTATATTTTTTTGTTTTCCCTGGGTTCCACACTTAAATGATTTGAAGATCCAATCAATATGGGGAGTAGATTCTATTTACATTTATCTTCTGATAAGTCTTACATGTGTCTTCAAGAAGAGAATGTTCGGATTTCTCCTGCAACTACAAATCGTAAATCAAGTATGGACATTGTGAATGAATCTTAGTTTCTCTTATACATTGCAAAACCTACAAAGAGGATCCGGAAAACTATAACAAGCTAGGGTCGTTCCTTTTCAAGACTAAGCTAGATTTTGTAATTCCAATTTCATTAAATATATTTTCCATAGAAAAAATCTACTCTCGGTAGAACCTCTAAAGCAGGTTAATAATTTGCAACAGATAGTTCAAATATAGGATTAGCCTTGCGCAAGCATCTGAATTTGGTCTCATTTGGATGATCCATGACATTCCTTAGAATATTGAACAAAGTTCTAGTAATAGGAGAAATTTCAATAGGTGGCACCTCAGACTTAAGCTTTTGCAAAGCATCTTGAAGGGAAACAAAAGTAGTAGTTGTGGAATCTTGAATTCTTCTCAAATCTGCATCTTCGTGTTCTAGGTTCAATTGCATGGATTGAAAGTCACTTACAACAGGTTTGTTCAATCCTCCTTTGGCAGTAATTAACTGGATCAATTCCATGCCATTAAATTTTCTAGAGGCGATGAGACGCACCATACACTCTCAGAAGTCACCGGACTCGACCCATGAGAATTTAAACAACAATATTTGTGGCCTCTCCGTGGCACAACTTGCTGCACTTAGCCACCAAAGTATATTCACAATAAGCTATTGTCCTTCAAGATTTCAACTATTTTGTACAAATATTTTGGGGTTAGAAGATAATGAATATATGTTTGAATTTGAAAATTAATGCGTCGCTTAAAATAAATCAGGCTTTAAAATGTCCAAGTTAATCTCCTTGACGCCATCTATAGCCATAATTTTGAGCCCCATTTAAATTAATTTCCACAAGCAACATTCTCTACCTCAGAGCATAGTGTGACAAATATCATGTTCAATCGCCCATATAGGGTTATGGATGAAATTTTATCAAGAATATTGTTGCAGTGGATCTGATGAGGAGACAGAGACAAAAAATACTGCTAACACAAAGTGCATATATCAATAATAAAAACAACTAGAATCTAAGAAAATTTAGTCACTGAAGTCAATCATGGTCTCAGGAGATGATATTAGGGACAAATAATGGGACAAATCCCACCATGAATGGCCTAGCTAAGGAACCACACTATTAATGAAGAGAGGGATAATGGTATGAGACTATGGGGAATACAAATTGTCAGTGTAATTAGAGCTACTCCCACAACCTATGTGGTGGGGTAGGTGTGCAAAACTATAAAGTGGTTCTCTTCTCTAATGAACAGGGGAATACAATCATGTTATTCACATAAACGAGGTGGAGCTAGATTGTTATGCAAGACAACGAGATTTTTTATTCTCACATCATTAGTCCTGTTAATTTTAGGGCTTTGCGAACTAGGAACCTGTCCAAGAACAATGGGGTTTGAAGTTTCTGCGAGGGAGTGCTCAGTCTACACTAGGTGCGAGCATTAATTTGGGCTCCTTCTACCTCATCAGAATTCCCTAAGGCCTAGTAATGGGATTCCATCTATGCATGGGTTTTGTCGAATTTTGGGTGGAATTGTTGGCTGCACATTTCTCGTGCCTAATGTTCATGCTCTATCATTTGATTAGGAATGATTGGAATATCCAGGCTGAGGGGGAAATTCAACTGACCAGAACCAAATCAAATGGGGAAAGGATCATATCCCTAATTTCTAACGAATGCTAAATGTAGTAATCAGTCCAATACTTTCACCAATGAGGAGCTATAATCATAATCACTTAACATTGCACCATATTCCTAAAGCGAAATTAAATGTGATTCCTACCATGAACAAAATTATGGCAAGGGAATCGATGGCATGATCAAGGCCTGGTAATCGAATTCTTCCAAACTGGCCTTACCTTGCTGCAGTGCTTTCCTATCTTCTTTCAATGACACAAGTGAGAAAATTCAATTTTACGTGCCCGCACAAACTGCATGAGCTTGAATAGCCTCCCTCATGACTCCGTAATCAAAGTCAAACATCAACACGTCATTTGATTCTCTCATGTCACGATTCTAAGAAAACAATGACAACTAGAGGATGAACACTCTTGCATGCAACTCCATGACACAACTCCACTTAATTCATCTGCAATCACAAAACTACTCTTCCTATGCCCCAATGTACAATGTGTCTCAAGACATTCAATCAAAATTCAATTCCTCTCGACAGTGATCATGTATCAAACAATGATTGACATACACATTCACACTCATGGCATAAATTCGATGGAGATTTCACTACTTCACACAAATCACAGTTCATTCTTTAAAAACCTCGCTCTGATACCACATGTTGAAAATATGAAAGAATTAACAGACACCAAAAACAAACTAGCAACATAGAAACAAAAACATGGTGGAAAAGGCTTGAGATCCTCACTACTTCCTCACATATTCTCTCATTATTAAAACAATTTAATAATAGAATTAAATAAATGAGGAGGTTGTCTCAAGATAGTGTGTCTATCTTGGAAAAATTGGTTGATATATTCTCTCAACCACAAACACTAATCAAGGAGCTACCTAAAATAACTCCTAACTTAGAGGAACAATCCAATATAGAGAGTTAGGCATAAATTCCTAACATTAAATATTTAATTGATTTAAACTATTTTGGATTTATAACTACTTATGAGAAAGATGCTAACAATCGCAATATCGCAAAGTTGGAGGGATAGTGAAAGTGTTGTTCAGGAAAAGTTGTGAAGTGCGAAGTGCTATGGATGACGTGGTGGTGGGACCAGTAGAGTGTGATGAAAGTATCGCAATTAGAGAAAAGGAGAGGTAAATCTTAAATAGAAAGGGAAAATGATGCGAAATGCGATGTGAGATGCGGCGAAGTTATCGCAATCGGTGAAAAGGAGCGGTAAATATTAAATAAAAAAGGAAAACAATGCGATGTGCGATGTGCGATGCGGCCAATGGTTGCGAAGTGTGAAATACGACGGGGTAAAAGTTACGATTTGTGATTTGTGATATGGTAAAAGTTGCGAATTGCAAAAAGGTAAAAACTGCAAAGTGCGATGTGCAATGGGCCAAAAGTTACAATTTGCGATTTGCGATGTGGTAAAAGTTGTGAAGTGCGAAATTTGATATCACAGTTCGCAATATCGAAAATTTTGAGGGTTAGCAGAAACGTTGTCTAGGAAAAGTTGCGAAGTACGAAATATGATAGCGGGAATTTCGAGGAAAGGGGGAAGTCAGACTTTAAAGGTTTCTCTAGTGTTTGTTGAATAAAATGAGTGACAGCTGCAATGAAAGAAGGAGGGAATAGAGCGTAACCAAAGTGGTTGGAAGCATGAAAACAAAGATGGAGAATGCAACTGTGAAGCACCACAGTAGACTGATCTATGATTTTAGCAATAATTCCTACAATCACCCTCCTAACTCATGTGCAAAGGAACATGAAAATGTGTTAAAGTACAAGCAGTAAAGGCAGACTAAAAAAATGGTAATGCAACTCTAATTTTAGTCTTAGAATAGTGAACGGAAATATGTTTTTGGGTATGTGGGATAGTTCGCCCTCCTTCAAGTCTATTGACAGATATGAGAAGGGGGTATTTACCCACAAATTTTTGGTTTTTATCCTCAGTTCTATTACTCAAAAGTAAATGAAACCTACAACATCACACTGAAAGAAAAACTAAACAACAATGAAACAATCAAAAGAAAAAATAATTGAAAGGGAGAAAGCAGAGAACAAATACAACATAGAGGCTGAGGCACATGGATTGGGCCCTAACCCAGGAGCCTAGCCCTCTGAAACCTAAATCATTAAAGTGAAAACAATATGCTCATTTCATAAAATAATAGCCTCATACATTTCTGAAAGTTTGATCATTGAGTAAAATAATAAAAAACTCAATAGTGTGCAACAATGTTCCGACTAGAATCGACCCTTCCTAGCTCTATATTTTCTCTATTTATTCTATAGGGAAGATACCAACAACTCCCTAGAAAATAGTTATTGAGTCCGCTTGACTCTAAGTAAAATATCAAGTTGCTTAGCTACCTCTGGAACTTGAGTTGCTGGAGATGATATTTGGGGTGATTGAGTCCACTTGACTCCTAGTAAACAAACACTGAGTGCACTCTTCTTTGAGTTGCTTGGCTGCCTATGGAACTCTAATTTTTTGAGAGAATATTTCGGGTGATTGATTCCACTTGACTCCAAGTAAACAAATGTTGATGAAATCCCTATAAAAATTCTTACTAATTCATGATTTTATGCATTCAACCTCATACTAGGCACTCAGAGTATGTTAGCCTTAATCACCACCTATACTAGCATCATAAAACCAAATAATAATAAAAATGCAAGAAAAAGAGACATAATAAGGCAAAAAGGTGACCATTAACCCCTCCAAATATTTCTAATGATGGAGCTCATCATCACCCCCCTACTCAACCGTTGCTCACCCTTTGAGCAACTAATCCTCCTCCTGCATTTCCTTCGAGGCTTTGACAACCCCCTTGATTTCCCAAGGAATAAGTGTGGGAGCTTCCCCAAGGGGTAAAAACCATTATTATTTTCTAAATTCTCCATTCTCTATCTTTTTCATCTGTTTCCTTTTCATCATTAAGCCCTGGAAGCAAAGGCGTGCTAATCTTTAGTCCCAACCATTGGATATTTTTGGCCTGTATGGCCCTCTTGTATAATTTTTCCCTTTCCAGTTCACCCCTCAGCCTTTCTAGAGTATGGTACTTCATATTCTTGAGGCTTTGAGGGAGGCTATTCCATCTCCTCTGGCTGGACATAATGCACTCATCTTCTATCTGCCTAAAAACACCATCAAAGTGGCCTATTACCTATGTTTGAGTCTAAAGGTAGCTTTCAACTAGTGTAGGGTCACTTTCAATCTCTCGATGGTTAAGGATGACTCCTCTTGGGCTGAACAACTCTGGTTTGATATGTAATGGTTCTCTATTTCTTCTTGTCATGACCCCACATATCTCTTGTGCTCTAGTTTCCTCATTCATCATCCATGATACTAAAGGCATCAAATCTATATCCCCCATTATAGGATTTGGGTCCCAAGTATCCATGTTTGTTAGAACAAGTTTATGCACATAAAAATCTGCCACCTTTTCTTAATCAACCATGTTAGTTGTCTTGTAGAAATTAATGAATTTCCTATAATCTTGGAAAGGTAGGGATCCAAGGGAGGCTAGACTTTTGATTTGGAATAGGAGCCATTTATCCTTGAGGTACATAGCATATGAGTCAGAAGTGAATATTTTCTGAAGGGATTATATCCATAAGTCTGCCATGGTGGCTAATTACTGTCCTTAATTTTGAAATTTCTCCCTTCAAATGCTACATTCTCTCGCCTATGCCTTTTGTAGTCGTTCTCCTTCGGGATCGTTTCTTCGATTCTTTACTCCTCCCTTGAAGATTTTTTTCAATGATAGTTGGGCTCGTGGGAGGAGATTTTTTTCTCTCTCGACTTATTCTCTCGACTCTTTTGAGCTCGAAATACATAGAGCTCTAAATTTTTTCTCTTTGGGCTCAAAGGAGCTAAGGTCGCAACTACCTCTTTGTGATGAGGGGATGTGGTGTTGTGTTGTGAGTCTTCTTCTTCCTCTACTTTCTCGCTACCTTTATGAATTATCTATCTATTCCCATTTCTTTTTCGTTTCTCCCCTAATTCTTCTTCTTCTAGTTCTTCTTATTGCACTTCTTCTCCTTCTTCTCTTTTTTTTGTACGGCTAGGAGGAAAGCTTTCCCTTTGTCCCTAGCTACTGTGTCTGATATGTAATATACTTCAGAAGCTAGCTTGACTGTGGGTGATGTTTTTTTGTTGACGTTATTGCACAATGTTCAAGTACGCATACCACTCTCTGTACTGTTGTGCTATAGGATCCCTTCAGTCTCTTTCCCTAAAAAATTCTCAATTCACTTGTTTGGATGAGACAAGATCCTTTTTTATTAGATTACTAAACTAATTTTGGAGAACTTATGTAACTCGACTCGCATCCAGCTTTCGTTGTAGACAATTGGACCCTCTTTCTTGTTAACTCGGATGATACTTTGTGTCTCCTCCCCTCATTCTCCTCTATTCTACTTGTTCTATTTCTTTTCTTTTGCATGCCCGAGTGGCATGACTTTGCAGCTTTTCCCTAGTCATACTTCATAATGGTGGCTAGTCAATCGGCCACCTTTCTACCCCTTAAACTCTAAGTCTTCAAATTTAATTATTTATAGCTATTATGGATGCATAGCGAGGGGTGAGAAGCTATACCCGAGTTTACTTTCGTTGTTTTCAAGGTGCTCGTAGGAGCTAGAATTTGGAGACAAGCCTCTTATATGCCTGCATTCTTTCTTATTTTCTCCCGTTTTATGAGTGAGCAACTTGCTGAATGAGAAACTCTCTGAGTGACTTGCTGATATTTATTGCTATTTTATCACGTTGTAAATGCTATTTGGGGGTGATCCAGATGCCATGGGTGGCACTCCTGTCTTTCATGTGGTCTTCTTTATTAGCTCCTCTCTTTGTTTTTTCTTGTTGTTCATGAAAAAAATTTTACACTATAGAAAATCCATGATGTCTGTAGCAGCCTGAATTTTTATTTCCTTGCTACATTGTGCTCAGGAATGGCACAATGTGGTGTATGGGTTTGATGGAGGAATTTATGAAAATGAATGGAGTGAATGATGGGATGGAAGACAAGATAGAAGAAGGGAAAATAAGATGAATGCTTCCCTGTGTTTTCCATAAACCATTAACAACCTGCAAAACAACAAACATAGAAAAACACAGTGATGCAGATGCATTCTTTGTTGTTTTGTTTTGTTTTTTTTTTCTTTCTTTTTTCGAAATAAAGTGGGCTTCCTCCATGGAGGTTTTCAACCCACAAACTTGCCTTGGGTGCCTCAGAGAGGTTTTCACCCATGGATCTTTATTCCTTCCTTTTTTTCTTTTTCTTTGAGCAAGTGAGCCGCCTCCATCGAGGTTTTCAACCCACAACCTTATTATTATTATTTTTTTGGTCAGGAGGTGTGGGAAACTATGGAGTTTTCTATCACATACACCTCTCTGCTTATTGAATTGATTAATTCTACCCTTGACAAAGGCTTCTTGTAAATTTTAAGTCTGTGACCATTGACAAGCAAGGGGATCCCTTCCTCATCTATGGTCCTAATTTGAACTGCGCCATTATCAAAGCATTTATCCACTATGTAAGGCCCCAACCACCTTGTCATCAGCTTGAATTTGAAGTCTTTAAACCTTGAATCATACAACAACGCCTAATCTCCTTCTTGGAAGGTCTTTTCTTTGATGTTCTTGTCATGCCATACCTTCCTTTGCAGCTGAACTACCTATGTGTGAAGAAGTTCTTGCATTCTGAACTCATCCAATCCATTTAGTTGTAGCAAAATCTCTATCTAGATTTAATTCAGCTGCCATTCTTAAAGTATGGAATTCAAACTCAACTGAAAGTAGAGCTTTCTTACCATAGACTAGTTCATAAGGAGCGAATCCTGTTGTTGTCTTCCAAGTGGTGTTGTAGGCCCAAGTAGCTTATACCAATCTATCCACCCAATATTTTCTGCTGCTTCTCACAACCTTGGTGAGGATGCTCTCTAAAGGCCTGTTAGTTACTTCTACTTGGCCATTCTCCTGAGGGTGATAGGCAGTAGAAGTTATATGCTTAATCTTGTGCTTCCTCAAAAGATTCTCAATGAGGTGAGAGGTGAACTGTGATCCCTGATCTGTGACTATTTCTTTGGGATATCCAAATTTTTAAAACACATTATCCCTAATAAATTCTGCTACTTTGCCTTCAGTTTCTACCTTCACTGCTTTTTCTTCAGCCCACTTTGTCAGGTAATCAGTGCAGACTATGATGTGCTTCTTTTGTCCGGATGGTGGATCAATAGGTCCAACAAAGTCCATGCCCCACTTGTCAAATGGCTCAAGAGCCACCTGAGGGTGTAAATGAATTTCATCCCTTTGTGTAGGTTTCCCCATCCTTTGGCACTGGTCACACCGGCTGGTGTATCTTCTGGAATCTTGGTGAAGGGTAGCCCAATATTATCCTGCCTGCAAAACTTTGTAGGTAATTTTCTTTGCAGAAAAGTGGCCTCCACATGGGCTGTCATGACATGAAAGGATATCAAAAACTTCTTCCTCCCTCACACATATTCTTAGGATTTGATCAGGGCCTAGCTTGAAGAGATTCCCCCCAATCCATGTGAAAGAGGCATTTTTTTATGATGATTCTTCTCCTCTCCCTGAATGAAATATTAGGATGGAGTCTTCCAACAACCAAGTAGTTGGCTATATCAAAAAACTAGGGTGACAGTGCTGATATGGAAAAGAGGTGTTCATCTGGTAGCTGGTCATCCACCATTCCTTCTTCACCTGCAGGGAGAACTAACCTGGACAAAAAATCTGCAACAACATTTTCCTTTTCAGGTTTATCAACAATAGTCAAATCAAATTGCTACAAAAGTAACAACCATCTAATTATTCTAGCATTAACATCCGGTTTGTTCATTAAATACTTGATGGCTGCATGGTCAGTGTGAACAAAGGTCTGATATCCAGTGACATAATGCCTTAATTTGTTCAATGCATGGACATCTCCTTCTCAGTAATAGTATAATTTAGCTCAGCTTTGGAAAAATTCTTACTGATGAAATAAATGGAATAAGGGATTTTGTCCTCTAATTTTCCTAATGCTACCCCTACAGCTTTGTCGGATGCATTAGTGTGGATGTGGAAAGGTAGAGTCCAATCCAGACCTCGGAGGATGGGTGCAGTAGTCAACAGCTTATTAATGAGCTCAAAAGCCTCTTGACAAGGACCAGACCAAATAAATGCAAAATCTTTGGCCAGTAACCCAAATAATGGCAAAACCATCTTGCTGAAATCTTTGATGAACCTTCTATAGTAACCAGCTAAGCCTAAGAAACTCAATATGCTTTCCCTTTCGAGAATGGTGCCCTTTGAGAGATAGTGAGGGGGGGGGGGGGGGGGGGGGGGGGGGGGGGGGGGGGGGGGGGGGGGGGTCTACCTGTATTCCTAACTGGGATATGGAGTGTCCTAATACAACCCCTAATTTCTTCAAGAATTCACACTTTTCCGGGCTTAAGGGGAGATGCATCTCAATGCACCTTCTTGGTTCTTTACCCAAATTGGAGAGAGCTTCCTGGAAGTCGTCCCCATATGGTGTGAAATCATCCATGTAAATTTCGACAGAGTCATGGAATAACTCAGAAAATATGCTGAGGACAGCTCTCTGGAAGGTGGATGGGGCATTGCATAACCCAAAGGGTAGGACTCTATAAGAAAAGGTACCCCAAGGGCAGGTGAAAGTAGTCTTATCTTGGTCTTTAGGGCTGATATGAATCTTATCGTACCCATTGAACCCATCTAAGAAGGAAAAGAACTTCTTCCCTGCAAGGCCATCCAGGACTTGGCCTATAAAGGGCAGAGGGAAATGGTCTTTCTTATTGGCTTTGTTAAGTCTCGATAATCAACACAAATTCGTCACTTCCCATTCTTCTTTGGGACTAGAATAAGAGGATATACCCACTCACTGTCGGATATAGGATATATGAACCCCACATCCAATAGTTTCTGCAGCTCTTCTTTGACTATATCCTTTAGAGCCGGGTTCATTCTTATCTGGGGTTGTCTCACAGGCTTGCATCCTTATTTGATGTAAATGTGATGTATGCATACTGAAGGATGCACCCCTTTCATGTCCTTGTAATCCCAAGCAAATGCTTCAAGATTTTCTTTCAAAAGATGGCACAATTGCTACTCTTCTTCATTTGAGAGGTTTGGGTTGATTTTCAGAGCTATGGATGGGCCAAACTAGACAACCTTGGTGGTTTCAGAGGTTGTATCAACTGATTTCACTTCCATCCAAGGTTGGATTTCAGAATCTTTGACTAAGGTTTCGAGGGGAGTGTTAGTGGAGGACTGGTTTTGAATGGCATGGTCGATGAGTTCATCTTCGTCAAGCTCCCCCCCTCTAAGGATAACGTCTATGGTACACATAGGGGCAGTGTTTTATAACTCATCTTATTCATCCTCTAACCATATCGGTAGATCATGATCAATGGAAGGTTGGGATAGAGGATATAACACTAGTTGCTTAGGCAAGGGCCCATTTTTGATAGTCATGTTTCCGGCCCGACAATTAATATAGGCATCTGCAGTGGCTAACCAAGGTATCCCTAATATGAGAGGATAACCATTAAACTTGGTTTTTGGCTGCAGGACCAAGAAATCTATAGGATACTCCCAGGAGTCAATGGTAACCATGACATCATCAACAATTCCTTTTGGAGTTAATGTGGACCGATTTACAAGTTGCAGAACTGTTGTGGTTTTCCTCAAAGTCCCTTGGAGATTAAGTTTCAACATTGTCTCCTTGGTCATGATATTGATGGCAGCCCCTAAATCAATTAGAGCGTTGGGGACTATGACATCATCTATATGTACATCAACAATTGGACTACCAGGGTCCAGGTATTTTGGAAATATCACCTTCCCCCGCATCAGGTCAGACAATTGTCCTACCACAATGATGGTGGGGGTATCTCTCTTCCTCCTTCCAGGTTTCTTGAATCACTTTTCTTTGATGAGCCTATTGTAGATAGGGACATCCTTAATGGCCTGGAGAAGTGGTATCTTTACACACAAATTTTCCAATTCTCCCAGGAGTTCAGTCTCCTCTGGGGTGTGCTGACTAGGGTGGATTAAGTGCTTAGGAAAAGGAGGTTGTTGGATATGAGTGTTATCTTCTTCCTTTTCCTCCTCAACCTCTATAGGTGGAGATGGGGGATGGTTGTCTGGGAGTACTCTTCCCAACCAGAGATTAACCTCCGGTATCTCCAGAACATAAGCTGGATGGGGTGTTTCTCCATTGGGAGCCTGTTGTGCCTGTCTATTGTTCAGGTTCGGATTGGGCTGTGCAGGTATAGGTACCTTAGGTGGAGAAACATGTGTAAGCTGAGGTTGAGGTTGGGGTGGAGGCATTAGAGCAGGTAGTTGATTTTTTTGAGGCCTCCACCCTTGGGATGGATTGTTCCACTAAGGTTGTATTGGAACATACTGCTAAAATGGTTGGTTTACTGGCTGGTGATATGAAGGGTTGGAAGGCCAAGTAGGAGTTGTAGACCAGGATGAAGGAGTGGAGGTGTACCAAGGTTGCATGGGTGCACTCTGATTGTTGTAATAGTAAGAGTGAGGTGCACCTTGCATACCTTGTTGATACTGCCGAGGGCCTTGAGGCCTTCTCCGGTTGATGAAACAAAGTTTCTTTAGCATTGTTTCCCCACCTTGATATACAGATTTAAGTCCAGGTAAGGAGGGACACTTGTCTGTGGCATGATTCTCTTCATAGACTAATAAAACCTCTATGAATTTCAGTGGATTCATTCCTTGGGTGTTTCCTGGTACATCTAGGGAAAAATATGGCCAGGGCTCTCTCTACTTCCTCTTGCTTCCTTTTGACCCACATTGTGTCCATTTGCAAAGAAAAGGTGTGCAACATGTCACTCTTGAAGTCCTCTAGCATGTTTCCAATATCATGTTTTATGAAGGTGGAAGAGGAAGGGGTATTGTATGTACTTTGGCTACCTCTTCCCTTTTTCCTAAATGCCCTAGAATGGTTTCGGAAGATAGTTTTGATTGTTTCATAGGGTTTTTGGTAGATATCTCCTCCTAATAACATATTCAAGCCTTATATCATGTCTTCATTGATCCCTCGATGAAGTACAAGTTTGAGTGAGTCAGGATCAAGAGTACAGTTGGCTCTCTTATAGTTCAATTGAAACCTCTCTTCATAATCCTCTAAGGATTCATCAGGTCCTAGAGTCATCCTAAATATCTCACCCTTAGTTTCCTTGGACCTACACTAGTCTTTGTACTTGTTGCTGAAGGTCTCTTCCATCTGTGCCCAGGTAGTGATGCTATCCCTAGGCAGACCCATGAACCAGTATAAGGCTGCATCCTTAAGGGTGGATGGGAATAGCTTCAAATTATGATCATTAGAGGTGTAGTCATAAGTCCTATAGACAACATCAAATTCAAACATGAACGTGTTAGAGTCCTCAGAGGTGAGTCCATGGAAGTGTGGAAGAGCTGAGGGGCTATTTTTTTTCATCTTAATGTCCCCATCTGCCTCTCTTATGGGAAAGGCTCTCTGGGTCCTAACCATGGTTAAGATAGGTGAAGCAAGTCCCTCAATTGAAACAAGGTATTCTTCTTCTTCCCCAATAGGATCCTCAAAATATTCAAAAGGCTCTCCTAGAGGGGGTACAATCTCACTGCCACTAAAGAAAAGTGAAGGGTGGCTAGGAGGTGACGTGGGGGTTTTAGGTAAGGTTTGTCTTTGAGTATTCCTAGTCCTACGAGGCATGAAAATTCAGATATTTTTTGTACTTTTTCAATATTTCTAAAGTGACATGAAAAGAAAGGAAAGCAGAAAAGAATTTCTAAAACAAAATCAAAATATCTACTAGACATCTCCCCGGCAACAACGCCAAAAAGTGGCGAGCCCTGGTATTGCACGAAGAGTGCTGCAACTCCCAAGGGCTGCCCTACTTTACTTTATCAACCTAGGGTTCGAACAAAATTTGAGGTGACAGTGCTATATACATAGCAGATGCATTCTGTTCATGTCATCCTCTTTTGCTTTACGAAAGGGTTCTATTCAAGTTATGAGAACAACTGGAAAGTAAATTACTAGAAGGAAATGACAGAAAGGAAATTAAACTAAAGTGTGGAAAAAAAATGACAAGAATGAACTAATTTAATTGGAAAAAGGGAAGTGAATGAAAGGAAAATAAGCTATCTCGCTGAAAATAAATGGCAGAAAGGAAACTAATTCTAAACCACACTTAACTTGGCCAAATAGCTAAATGCATTCCACTTTGCCTATGATCTATCTACCATGCTCTTATCCATGCAATCATGACTGAATCCTAACCAAAAAGAGTTAAATTACAGTTTGGAAGAATAAAAAGGGCTAAAAGAGGCTAATGGGAGGTTCAACACATGAAACGAGGTTTGGAAGTGGAATGAGGGGGGGTTAAAACCTTAGAAAACTTGATTATTACGTGAGAAATGTCTTTGGAGAGAAGATAATCGAAAAAAGGCTTAGAAGCGGAAAGAGGGGGTTTAAAACCTTATTAGAACCTTATTATAGCGCAAAAAGGCTTTGGAGTAGAAATATCTCAAGAGTGACGTGGCAGAATGTGATGGAGGTAAAAGTTGCGATGTGCGATGTCGCAATTGCAACTTCACAAGTTTAAATGGATAGCGGTAAGGGCTTAACGAAATGAATTGAAATGTGCGAAGTGCGCTGCGGTAAAAGTTGCGGGCTGCGATGTGCGATATGGTATGAACTGTGGGATATGATTTGCGATACCGCAATCACAAGAACGAGCAGTAAATGTTAAGGGTAAGATCTAAAGAATGCAAAGTGCGATTGGCATGGCAGTGGGACCGTGGCGGAGTTATCGCATCGGAAGAATTAAGCGATAAGTGTTATGAAAAAAGGTAAATGATGCGATTTGCGATTTGCGCAATCACAATATCACAATCGGCTAGAACAAGCAGTAAGTGTTTAAAGGTAAGAGCTGAATGTTGTGATTTGCGAAATGTGATGTACGGTGGCGGGAATTTTGAGGAGAAAGGCAGAGGTCGGTTTTCAATGGTTTTTCAAGCGTTTTGTGTTACAACGAGTAAGGCGACAACAATTGATAGAACAAAGGAATACAACGGGAAATCGACAAAGGAGAGTGATAAGACTTCAAGACAAAAGCTAAATAATGCGAAGTGCAACTGCGATGTACGGTGGCGGGAGTTTCGAGGAGGAAAGGTGAAAGAAGGATTTTGATGGTGTTTCCAAGTGTTTAACGTTTAAAAGGTAAAGGCATCGTGAATGAAAAAAAAAAGGAATCAGGCTTTGAAGGGCTAAGTGTGTTAGGAAAAGAAAAAGGTAAGTGCAGTAGTTAAAGTGAGAAGTAAAGGAGAGAAATGGAAGCATAAGAGTAGTGCTCAGAAGTGAAGCACACCTGTAGATTTATGCACGGGAAACAAACATAAATGCAGGATGAAACAATGAAGGAAAGGCTTGGACTCGGTAAATACAAATTCTTCCCGAAACTCGAACAAAAAGCAATTTTGTCCTGTGAGGAGGTCTGTCCGACTTGAACTCTATTGAGAGAGATGAGAGGGGAGAGACTTAACCACCAATTTGGAGTTTTTCCTCTATTTCACTATGCATAAGAATTTGGAACTACAACAACGCAAAAAATAAATAGCAATGAAACTTATCAGAAGCAGATCTAACTTAAATGACAGAAGAAAAACTAACTAAATGATAGAAAGGAAAAGATAAGAACAATAGAGAAGCTGAGGCACATGGATTGGGCCCTAACCCACGAGCCTAGCCCTCTGAAATTAAATCAATCAAATGGAATCAGTCTGCTCATTTCATGAAAGAATAACTGCATACATCTCTGAAAGTTTGATATCTGAATAAAACAAAAATCTCAATAGCTCATAACAATAGTTCTGAATGGAATCGAGACTAGGATAGACTAACTCTTCCTAGCTCTAGGTCTGCTCTATTTATTCTACAGGGCAGCTACGAACAACTCCCTTGAAAAATGGTGATTGAGTTCACTTTGACTCCAAGTAAACATAGATTGAGTGCTCTTTGTCTTCAGTTGCTTGGCTACCTCTTGGAATTCAAATTGCTTGGAGAGAACCTTTGGGATCCTTCGACTACCTTTGAGGGTGGAAAATCCTCCTATATTTTCTCCTTGCTATCTCCTCCAAGTCCTTGTGATCAAATATTTATAAAAGTGCTTAATAAATCATGATTTTCTACACTCAACCTTATATTAGGCACTCAGAGTATGTTAGCCTTAATCACCACCTATACTAGCATTATAAACCCAAATAATAATAAAATGCAAGAAAAAGAGATATAAGAAGGCAAAAAGGTGACTATTAACCCCTCCAAATATGTCTAATGATGGAGCTCATCACATATATGCAGAAATCTATAATGGATTTGGAAAAAATTTTGGCAAGGAAATGGACAAAGTGTGCAAATCCATACTCAAGAATTTAGGAGAAGAGCACTAATATTGGGTGTAGATTTTCCATCTTAAGAAATTTTGTTGAAATACATTGGAAGTTTGCATAGTTACCTAAGACATACAATTCTCATGTTTAACCCTACAAGTTTAGATTAATTTTGTGTTTAGGCCACACATCTAGAGGCAAGAGGGAAACATGTTTCAGATTAAACAAGTGAGAATACCTTTGAGTTTGGAGAAAAAGGAAAGGGTAAGTTCAAGGGTAAAGGAAAGAAGAGTGCATCCATAAAGTTGTATAAGGATAAAATCACATGAAAACACTATTCCAAAGATGGACATGATGAAGATCATTGCTGGAAACTTCATCCAGAGATTAGACCCAAGAAATTGAAAAACAAGGAAAAGGAGAAGACAACTGCAACAATACAACATGATTTAGGCTTTGATTTTGAAGATGAAACAAAGATCACATTGATGGGTTTGAAAGGTAAGAACATTGCAAGTATTAGCTCTTCAAGTTGTCTTAATGATATTCAAGATGAAGACACAATAATTTAGCTTTTCCATATTAGAGTTGTTTCAAATTACACCAAGATAGACGCACTATTTGATAGTGTTTCATAAGCAAATCTTATTTCACAAGACATTTTCAAGAAGTTAAATTTAGAGACCATTCCACATCCTAGATCCTATCCTTTAGGTTGGGTATGTGAGAATTCAAAATTGCAGGTTACAAGGAGGTGCATCCTTAGATTTGCAATCAGTGCAAACTTTCTTGATGAAGTTGAATTTGATGTAATTTCGCTTGATATTTGTGGTATAGTTTTGGGTAGCCCATATCTTTATGATAGGAGAGAAATATTTCATTGCCATGAGAATAAGTATCACTTGTTCAAGAATGGGATTGAGTACATTTTTAGAGCCCATAATAAGAAGATAAGTTTGTCTCTTATGAATGCTAGACAAATGAAGATAATTGTGAATGCTCAAAATTTTTCTTTGTTAATGTTCTAGCATAAAGATGTTGTGAATGAGGTCTTTTAAGGAAATGAATCAAATGAAAAATATGATTTCATTGAGGTGCTAATGAGTGTGATAAGATGTTTTAGGAGTCTAACATGTTTCCTTTTAAGAGGTAAATGAGATGAAGTAAATTTGTAGCCGCAAGCATCATTGTTGAATAGTGATGTGAACAAGATGCCAATGCTAGAGACTGCAAAGGTCAAAGAGAAATTGCAAAATAAATTTGACAAAGATGGAATTGGTTCCAAAATTTCTTCTTGTGGGTTTTCAAAAAGTGTTTTATTTGAAAATAGATGGTGCATGGTGATGGCGATCACATGTGGTCAAGGGTCGAGCCAAGCGCAATACTAGACATGTCAAGCATCGTCATGTCAATAGTGTTCAAGGTGAGAAGAATTTGAAGTTGTTTAAGTTTCCTTTAATTGACAAATAAGGAGGGAATGTGTTTGTTCCTTAAAGGGCAATTTGTTGTTCTGCATATTCTGGGAAATTGCAACAAGAAGGTATCTATAACAACAAGTCAAGGTCTACAAATTTAGGGAAAATGATTCATTTTCATGAAAATCTAAAGATGTCGCATTCAAGTAAATTTCAGTAGATAGAGACTGGAAGGGTGAGGGAGTTTTACCCTCATCTATTTGTTGATGTATAAATATATTTTGGAGGTCAAAAAGCTTCTAGGGGGGAGGAATGATCCAGTGGATCAATTTTATGCTCAAAATTCAAAGTTTCCAGAATGGCTCAAAACTAGAACGACCACATAGATCTCGTCGTTTTGAATCCGACACAACTAGTTTTGCTCAAAACCGATACCGTATGCTCCTATAATCAAGTTCTGTTCGTTTTGGGAAACAACTAAAAAAATGTTTTTTGGTGGTACAAGGTTGCACAGTTAGCAATCCATATTGCTGACTAGACCCCAACATGGCATGGTGACTATGTTTTTTTTGGCCAACAGTTTGTTTCCACTTGTCAGTTTTCTAGTGGCTCGGAAATGTGTGGTTGAGATCAGTTTGAGTGGACCAACCAGGAGGGACCATGTGGGCCAACTAGAGGCTTCCACGTGGCCTCCTAGTGGTCATGTAAAATTATGCCAAGGGTCAAAGCAGGCCTCCATGGGAGTCGAACGCGCGACCTACACCAAGCAACAATAACCTCCTACTGTCTCCGCTACATTTTTTTCTTACCTTAGGGTTGTTGATTCTATATAAAGTTTATTTGTTATGGCATTGGGTTAACCCCTGACACCGGTCCACAGAACAGGGTTAAGGGTTAAGCCTGACCTGATATGTTATATGTTATAAACCATATGATATAAACCATGTTAACCAAAGTTTATGTCATATGTATAATCGACGAAGAAGCCTTTAAACCAAAGTTCGGGTGCAAATATATTCGACAAAGATCCATGTTATATTACAACCAAAAACCTTTGTTAAAAAACCATATATCCAAAGTATGTTGGAAGGTTAAAACTGAAGGGTAATCCTGGATTAGTTAGATCATTCACATGGCAGTTTATAACTATTAGTGCCAAGGTTTGGAGTGGGAATGTTAACGGTTACGGTGACGGTCATGCAGTGGAGCAGTCACATGAGGCGGTGGCATTATATGTAACCGTCGACATCAAAACCATCATAGCATTGTGGAACCTGTCGGGGGCAGGGTTCCGCTAATCCAACCCAACAAAAACCATAGGTCACTGCCCCAACAACCCGAGTTACTCCACCGATGGGAAATTGCATAGTCAATGGCGAAGATTTCATGATGCGACAAGTTTTTAGGTGGGTATGGGGGCTAACCAGCGTGATTAAGGAGGCGACATTTTTCCTCCTTTCTAGCGGGAATCCCGCTAGTGCGAGGCAAAAATTTCACCCCACGTGGGCGAAAAAGGTGCAATTTGTCACCTAGGACCGGAAAAAGGGTAAATTGTAGAATGAATAGCAAAAAAACTTGGGGAAAGCATATCTCATTCATTTTTTGGCCTTTTTGGGAGAAGAAAGAGGCTATACAAGGGATTTTGACTATTATGGAGCCATTGGAGCCATTGTTGAAGCCATTTGAGCACTGTAACTTGATGTAAACACCATTTTATGAGCATAATGAAAGAGGCCCAACCATTGGAAGCTGGACCATGAGATATAGCCCAGGAGGGGTGAAATCCTTCATCACTTGTTGTTTTGTGTTTACTATTATGGTGTTGTTGTCTTCTATTTTTCACAAAAACTAAAATTTTAATTCATGTTTATGTGTTTACGAATTTAACACAAGAGGCTAAAAAACCATAATTTATTCACTTGCAAAACTAGATGTAATCCTCAAGCTTTCATATACAGGTCATCTCGAGTGATCACCACTACACTCATATTTTAGATTATACCAACATTTCTTTTTGGTATGCCCTTTGACATGTTTATGGGCATTTGTAGTAGACTATCCCAAGGATGCACTCATAATATTTAGTGCAAATTTTTTTGAGGTAGTCCCCATGATTATGTGTCAAATAGATCCCCCAAAGGGCTTAGTATTCCCTAAAAAAGATGGTGCATAATGAGGATTTGGTCCAACGTATCAGTGTGAAGAGCGAGGTGTAATACATAATTTTGTGGTTGGTTATTTTTCAATCCCATGGATATATGATACACAGTGGGGTCCTCAGCTACTGGGCTCTAATGAACATGAAATTCACCATGTCTCCCTCCCCTTCGATAACATTGGCATCAACAATTTGATTTGCTAGATGCAAGCAAGATGTCAATGATAAGATCAATTAGTCTTTCCTTCATTTTGACAATTTCAATTCTCATTTAGATAATTATTTATTCTCTAGCACTTCTCTTTCCTTTCTAGAATCAGTAAGGTAGGGAGGGAATACGAAATCCTTAGGGATGGAATGATTGACACCTATGTAGAACTGAGTAGCCTAAAAGCCCTTTTCGAACACTATTGAGTGAAACCCTCTAAGGAACCTTTAGCTCACTCTACTACTTATTTTGGTACCACATCTAGGGGATGAAAGCCTTATAACTTAATACCTCAAGGATAGTTTTTTGTTTGATTGGTCCCCTCAAGGGGTTTAGATGTGGATCTAATTCCAAATTTGAGAGGGTCTTTGGTTGGTTGGAAGTCTTCCCTTCAACATGCACAAGAATGTGTTTCCAAGGAAGGTAAGAAAAATAAATTCTTAGGGCTCTTTGAGATTGTCATGCCCTTGTGGGGGTTACAAAATGAAATTCCTCACAACAAAACAATTGACCCTATAGAGTTTGATGGAGACTGAGAATCTGAATGTGGTTTTATTTTAGGAAATGATGGGGGTACAGGTTTTACTAATCCCTATGTTAAGTAAACTTTTGTTGGGTTGGAATTTCGTGGTCGTTGTTATCAAGAGGTTTGATCATGAGGTGGAATTATAGGCTCTATATAATGACCTCCTCCTCTTTTTTATCATGTTATATTCCTTTTTTCTGGTATTCCTTATGGCATGGTTAGGATGGACTTTTAGGGTGGAGGCATCGATGTCACATGTGCTAGTTTACTTCATCAATGGGCCCAGGGGTTTTTGGAGATGTTTTATGGGGTCTGGAGGAGATCAGTTGCCATATTCCATCATCAAGATTGATTTCACACAACTTGATTCTCATTCCATTGCATTATGATAATTCCCATGAAATGAGGTTATTATTGTGCCTAACTCAATTAATTATGCTTAAGGTGTCATTCTGAGAGGAATACTTGGAGAAACACGTTAGTGTAATAGCTCATTGGAACTAGAACAAGAATATCTACAATATGGGATGGTTTGAAGTGATTTTCAGTTGCTTGAGGAGGCATGGTGGCCAATTCACCGTTTTCCCACATTAAAAAGATATTTTAATTGAATTAAAAACAGACAAATGTGCTCAATGATAAATAATAATAAATATGAGCTTCTAGAGGGGTCCATCAAATCTATAAAAACAGGAGGAGGAGGCCATTACAAGACATCTTGTATTGTTGATATTTTATATTGATGAGGCTTAGAGAACATAGTTCCCAACTTTTCCAGCCCTAGGAAGGAAACCCTCAGGTTTGTTATTGGGTGTTGGACGAAAACCCAACACTCATGAGGACATTTCACCCAAAAATCTCATGGTGCTTCAGTCGAGTTTTTTAGAGAATAGGTTTTTAGTAGCAGGTCGCAATAGTCTTATCATAGGGTCTTCTACATCACTACCAGGGTCATACATCATTTTGGTGAGAGATATTTTTCTGGGTTTTGTTTTGCTTGCTTAAAAAGCCCAGGTTCAACTAATGTACTCTTTCCAGTGTATTAATAAAATGACTCAATGATTTTATTGGTATCTATTTGTATATCAAATTGTTGGTTGTGTTTATTTGCGATTATTTTATCGTTCAAGTTCATTTCTGGTATCTAATGTTAAAATTTTCATTATGGACATTATAGTGGTATCAGAGCTGGATTTCCTGCCAGCCTAAGGGTTTATTGCATGTTGTTTTTAGTCCGAGCTATAACTAAATCTTAATAAAAGTTCAAAAAATTGGCTGTCGCATTAAATATTCTACAAAATAAGTACTCTTGCTGCATAATTATTTGACAATCCACAAAGCTGTGAAAATATTTATTTTTTTAAAAAGAGGAGACCAAAATTTTATTCAAAGGCTATTTGTTTATTTGGCCCAATCTTGTGAAACGACAAACATTATTATTGTTCCAAATTAATTTAAGTGGGGTCATGGAAACTATTGTAGAGGGGTCAATTATTATTTGTAGGGGAAGATTTTTTTGGTCGCATCATTAAAGCAACCGAATTTCATATTTATGAAGGTGAGGAGTTTAATTACTAAGGGCCATAGAAATATTATTTGAAATTAGTTACGAAATTTTTTTGTGAGATTGTGAATCATTATGAAAGGGGTCATATTTAAAATTCAAGGGCCAAACTTAATTATTGTAGAGGGGCAAAATTAAGTTTTAGTAGTTGGCCGAATGATTATTGTGAATCTTCAGGTGGGTCATGCGTAGTTCTCTCTAGTCGTTCGTTTTAATTCTTCTGATCAGGGGTTGGAAGGTGTCAATCAAAATCTCAAAGGAAGAATGAGTTCCCCTCTTAATTTTGTTGGACGGTTTCTCAAGCACAAGGGTTTAATCTAAAAGGGAGGCCAGGACGAGTTTAAGGAGACTAGAAGCAAGATTTTTCACTGCTCCAAGCTAGGGTACATGCATAATTGGTTGTCGAGTCCTTAGAATTCAAGAGGATCATGTTTTTTATATAAAGAGACCACATCTCTTCATATAGGTTGTCAGCTGTTGACTCCTAGCCACGTTCTTAATTTCCAGCGAACGAGTTTGCATAGAAAGGGGAGAGTTGGAACCTTCATATCTGAACCAAATCGATGATGGGTTAGTATATTAGATAGTTGTATGCAGAGGTTGACAAAGCCGAGTTATTTGGAGTTGGTTGCATCTTATGGGTACAAGCCTATTACACTTATGGGTACATCTTGAAGTTGGGTAGGAAAACATGCATGTAACTGTGCCGAGTTGCCAGAGTCTACCTTGATGGTCTTAATTAACAAGAATGATATTCAAACGTTGTAATCTCGTGGAGATGAATGTTAACAAAGAGTTTCTTACTAATTGAAAAAACCAGGAATTATTTCAAGGCCGAATGTGATTAAGGGCAGGGATTCGATCCCTTTGAGCCATTAGAGGTGAAATATAAAGGATTAAATTTCCATTTCAAAGGGAAGGCCGTATCCTTCATTTTTCATTCGTTGGACTAAGCACTACACATAGTTCAACGTATTAGTTCATGGGCTCTCTAATATTGGTTGTGCATGCATTCTGGGTGTGGAAAAAGACTACAACAATGAATAGATGACGTCCAATAGTTGGAGATTCCACATGAAGATTATTGAAATTTCCTCAAAATTTAGTCACCGTACTGGAGGTTGCGTTGATGAAATATATATTACTTGCTATTCTCAATTACTTGCTGTGCATTTACATTTTCAAGCAATGAAAGGTTGTTTATATGGTGTCATCTTTATATAGCAGCATCATATTAATTTTTGAGTTTGATATTACAGTGTAAACCTGTTTAAAGTCTTTTGGCACATTGAATAAATAATCCTAGGCACACACATTATGAAAAGTCACGTACAACACTCTACATTCGAGTCTGTTTGATTCAGGATAGAGTTTATTTTTCCTAGTTTTCTCATAAGTTTGTACAATTAATATAACTCAGTGATCTATTGTTATTCCAAAAATCCCTGTAACTTATAATGTTGAGCAAGAAGGGTCAGTGAATTTCACTTTGTTGCTTGTTTCCTATATGAATTGTTGATTGGTATGCCACCGAACTCTCCTTATGTGTTGTTGAACTGTGAGGTTAGATTCATGTTAGATTCATGTTGTTGATCTAAGTCAGTTGGCCTATGTAATCATTGCTAGTGCTATACCATTTATATGGGCAAAGGCCATGTGATAAGGTTTGTGTACTGAGTCAAGTATTATTTTACTTTGGTCAAAAGTCTTGTACAAGTCAGCTTGATGTATTGTCCTCATTAAACTAAACCATGGAGAGGCTCAAAACACTCATAAATTATTTGAGAAGATTGAACAACATAGAAATTAGTTCCTTGAACCACCATGCATCATTGGACCGGAAATCCAAACAAGACAACAAACCTTTATCAAGAGGGGTCTATGCCATTCTTCAAAAGGAATAGCCAAAGGATCTGCAGAAAGAGCTGGAAATTGGACACAAAATCCTTGAACTTGGGACATTTAAAACACATGAGGGTCAAATGGAAAGTCCTTTTCAAAATATATGAACTAGATGCATTCATTTTTGAAGTGAACGAGTTAAATCATGGAAATGGTCAGAACATATGAAATCATGATTGATATTGGGTGTGATGACTTGATCCATCAGATGTTACAATGCTTCTTTAGCATTGAGAAACATCATCCTGGCACAGTAAAAAAAAACATGCTGTCCATTTTGTCTTCAATTATGGGAGACCATGATGCCATTTGCAAGAAGATGCAATTTGATTTGTTGGCCATTTGGAGGAAGGAACAATTGATTTCACTTGCTACTTATGAGCTAGCCTAAAGGTTAGCCAATAAAGCAATCCATGAGGGAAGAGCGCTCAAACCTCTGCCAAGGGAAAATGGCATACACAAATTCCCGTATTCGCCGAGTTATGTCTTGCTAACCAAGATTACCCCTCCCCTACACATATTGTGATCAATGAAAATGAGTGTATTCCTAGTTCTTATTTCAATTTACACTAAAAAAGGAACCATGTGGCTATAATAATTTTTTTGAGAAAAACATAACATTGTTCAAAATATATTTGAACGAGGAGGAGTTGCAGAGGAATTGTGGTGACCAACCATGCAACAAGAATGAGATGAGGAGGAAGGGTCTTTGCTTCATTTGCAATGAACCTTGGGGACTTGACCACTCGTGCATGAGTGACATCAAGGAGATGATAGGGGTATATCAGGAGGAGATTCCTGATGAATTTCAGGATGAGGATTCTTCTTTTATAGTTGAGTCCATGGGTTCTTACGAGGACACCTCTGAGGAGCATGAGAAGTCATGGGTATTTGTTAACAACAACTCAAAGATGCAACCATGTTTGGTAGAGGATATTGATGAGCAACAACTTGTTCCCATTGAACATGAGAATGACATAGTGGAGTACAATGCACATGATGGGCCATCTTTGGAGAGTCAAATAGTGGCTCATGTTGAGCCCACGATGCACGAGGATGAGAAAACATCCTTGGGGCCAACCATTGATGAGGAGAAAGAAAATGTATACACAACCACCAGGGAGGTAGCATTTACAAACATTTGGTCATCAAGAGCCATTGGGACTTGATAGGACAATTTCGCAGGTGATGAGTGGACCAGTGAAGCATGGAGTTTCCGGTCATATGAGGGAGGATTTTTTGTAGATAATGGTGCATCCATCTTTGGGTCTACCCATTGACGAGGTGTAGGTGCATGAAATGGAAACCAAAAAAGCTGCAGTATTTCCAGGTAGCAACCTTCTCCAGGAGTACATAGACAGGGCATGCAACACAAGTTTCCCACTTATAGGGAGAGAGGCAGGGATCCCTAGACATATATGACTGATTGGTTGGGCAGAGCAACATGAGAGCATGGTGCAACACAATGGACTCATACCATATACAGGTGCACATGCATCTAATCCTTCCCACAAGATGGATTGGTGGGAGATCATGAGTTGGTATCTTGTTGGTGGCACAATATTCTTAGTCTGGAGCATAGTGTGGCAGGCCCCTTTAGACATGAGGAGTACTACATGATCTAGTTGGAAGTGGGAGGTAGGTCAACAACTTTCCAACATTTCAGGCCTGCATCTACATAGTGGTACTAAACTTGGTGTATGACAAGGGTTGGATTGGACAAAGGTGATGAGTTGGTATGAAGTTAATAGAGAAACATTCATAGCTGGAGTTATAACATAGCAGTAGCCATGAAGCGTTAATGCTTGTTCTTGGTGGCATTGGGACCCAGGAGGATTTGTCGATGACAAGTTCAGTCAGAGATTGGTCTGGGATCTTGGAATTGAGGGGTTCATTCATGGTGGGTTGACACAGAGGCATAGAATCACCCAATGGTTTGTATGGGATCTAGACATTAGGTCTCATTTGCATTGGGCCATCAGACTGATCCATAGGTTTGGATTTCTTGAGGGCAAGAAATCTTGGGGTAGGAGGATTTGTGATGTTTCTTTTTATGGTGTTATGGCATGGTTAGGATGGAATTTCAGAGTTGGAGAAAATAGGTCACTGGTGCAGGTTTACTTCATCAGCGGGTCCAGGGGTTTCTAGAGATGTTTTATGGGGTCCGAAGGAAATTACTTGCCATATTCCATCATAAGGATTGATTCTTCACAACTTACTTCTCGTTCCATTGCATTATGATAATTTCCATAAAAGTGGGTTACTCTTGTGCCTAACTCAGTTAATTACGTTTAATGTGGTATTCTGAGAGGAAAACTTGAGGAAAAACCTTAATGTAATATCTCGGTGGAACTAGAATGAGAATATCTACAATATGGGATAGTTAGAAGTGATTTTCAGTGGCTTCAGGAGGCATGGTGGCCAATTTAACATTTTTCACACATTAAAAAGTTATTTTAATTGAAACAAAAAGAGGGAAATGTGCTCAATGTTATAGTAATAATAAAATAGGAGCTTCTAGTGGGGCCCATCAGATCTATAAAAGGAGGAGGAGGAGTCCATTACATGACATCTTATATTTTTGATATTTTCTATTAATGAGGTTTGGAGAACCTAGTTCCCAACTTCTATAGCCCCTGGACGAAAACCCTTGTGTTTGTTATTGGGTGTTGGATGAAAACCTAACACTTCCGAGGAGATTTAACCCAAAAATATCATGGTTGTTTAGTGTATTTTTTGAGAGAACACATTTGCCTAAGTCTTCTCACTGGGCCTTCTACATCATTACCAAGGTCATACATCATTTTGGTTAGAGATATTTTTCTTGTTTTTTCTTTGCTTGCTTGGCAAGCCCAGGTTCCACTATTCCTTCGTGTTGATGTACTCTTTCTTGTGGATTAATAAAATGGGTTAGTGATTTCATTGGCATCTATTTGTATATAAAATTTCTAGTTGTGTGTCTATTTGCGATTATTTTGTTGTTCAAGTTCATTTTTGGTTGCTACTATTAAATTTTCCAATAGGGATATTACAGATTGGGTTTATGCACAATTTGTTTCCAAAGTTATTGACTTCATGATCAAAATGATAAATTTATAAGCTACATAAAATGACCAACAAAATTTTGGGACCATTATTTTAATTCTTAGCTAAGTTAATCTAAAAACTTTATCTATGAAAACAACCTAAATTTTACTTTGTTTAGGTCGAAAATATGTGGAGACAATGCTCAAGCTGACTATATATCTGGGTATTTTTCAAACCACTTAGAAACAAATAATTTGGTGGATGTAGAGCCTCTTGAAGTAAATATGCCTTGGTTTAGTAATAAATGAGGGGCCTAAGGGATCCCTAAGAGATTGGATATGTTCTTAGTGAATAGTGATTTCCTCCCATGAGTTACAAATTTCCATTCGTAGGTTCATGAGGTTAGGTTCTCTAATCATTATCCAATTTTCTTTTAACTAAAGTCTAATATGCTTAAATTGGGGACATACTTTAAATATAACCCTAGATGGATATAGGAAGATGAGTTCATTGATTTGGTGAAAATTTGTTGGATACCTTTTGATCCATGATTTTAGAGGTCCCTGTGTGAGTATTTTGTGAGCTCTTTGTAATACTTAAAGGTGAAAATAATGGATTACTCCTTGGGAAAGTATCAAGAAGCAAGAATTTCAATTGAAGGGAGCAAAGATTTGTTAGTGGTTTTAATGAGGTGTAATGTTCCCTTTCTGTATTGCAAGAGATCTCAAGGACACCCTTCATAATTAACACCTAAACAATTTGATATTTCTTAAAATAACCTTAGGGACCTTCGTCAGACACTTGGTAGACATGCTTGGCTCACAAAAAATTATTTTCCAAACCCTTTTTTAATGTCACTAATCCCCTTGCTAGTAAGAATAATCCTTGATATGCTACTTATTAATGTTGAGTCACTAATTTATTTGGCATACTGATAAGAAAATCAAGTCTATCTAGACATTAACTTCCACAAACACTTAACAGGCAACTAGAGACAACACTCTCAATTTTTCATGAAGAAAGTCTCTAATCAATACAATTTTGCAGCTAACAATTGCTTATTAGTTATGAATAGCTTGAGAGTACAATATCATAGCTAATTAAGGAATTTGTTGCAAACTTACTAGACACATTCAAATTGTTGTCTACTATCAAATGCTTATTTATTTATTTATTTATTAATAGTACAATTATTTCACTTGATCCATTGATATAGGATTTATAATGCTACTCACTAACCCTCTAGTTATTCAATATTCATACTTTCTACTATAGGGTTGAATTACAATCCTTTAATTTGCTGCTATAGGGGTATTATTGCCTTGGTCGCCATATCCTTATTAATTTCCATAACTAATACACTCAGACAAGTTAAAATCCCATTGTGGGAACTCATCACTCAACCAAGATAAGATAAGATATGATCTGTAGAATCTTAGTCGATTGTTCCAAGCAACATACTATACATCAAGGAAATTCTACCCATGTTGTTTGTTCCCAGAATGATGTTACCACCATATACTCAACAACTATCGATGATGGAATATTTAATGATCGATTGCAACATAATAACTCGATCCAATTGTATGCCTTAGATTCTAAAATCCACCGATTCAATCTTTATAGATCGTGAGTTATGGCCCTTCTATACTCAACCTTGATCACAAGAGATGACCCCTTACACACTTCGCTACCATAGCGTATTATATGTTAGTTTGGTAGCAACGAATATGTGTTCTAGTCTCTATGGAATATATGAGGCTAGGGAACACATTTTCTTCAATACCCGGAAAATGTTTTATAAGCAACACCTCAATTAGATTAATTATCAAATTATTAATTATTTTCCTAAGTCTAACCTAGGAAAATTGGTTAATTAAATCAAATTAATTGAGGAAAATCGATTTTTCTCTAGAGACTTCAAGAAAATTCGCTTGCTGGGGTTAAGATGATTAGCCATAAATTGTGATTAGATCATGGTCATTGGTTTCTCAACAAGATATTATAAGAGAAAATCGATGGGGCTTTAGAGAAAACACAACAAAGATACTCAGTGGTGCGATTTCAAGTGAGAGCAAGGGTGCAGAGGGAGAAATCAAAAGTAGGGTTTCAACAGAGATATTGAGATAGAATTTCTAGAGAAATTATCCACAATGATTCCATCATTCCAGTGATAGGAAGGGAGGCAAAATTAATCTACAAAGAGGCCATACCAGGAGGTGTGAATTAGCCAATGCTTAGAGTTGGACAAATATCAATTTCCATTTGTTGGAGATAGGTGCCATAGGAGGTGTGAATTTCTCAGTAGATTTGAAGGAGGTTTAGATCATTGCTGGAAGTGAGTTCCAGGAGTAGTACGAGGTCTAGAGGGAGCCACAAGCATTTCTAGTTTTACTATTTCACATAACAAGCAGGGAGTGTGAATTTTTCTAAGAAGGTCATTTTGATTTTGTAGAGGAAACTTGGGTTTACAAAGTGATTTGCTAGTGGTGAAAATTGTATGTCAGAGATTTGTTAGTGAGGAAAGCAATTATTCTATTTCTCAATTTTGCTGAAGATTTATTAATAATATAAACCTTCTTTATAGAATTGGTTTTCCCAAGGACTATTGTCTAAAAATCTTAGTGTCAAGATTTTACATATGTGTATTATTTCTCAGTTCCTGTATTTATTTATGAAGTTTATAGTAGTGAATTAATCATTATTTGCCAAATTATTTTTCTAAACACAAATAAAATTCATAAGTTAGAGTATTAAATTCCAGTTATTGCAATTAAGGAAATTTCAGATGGTATCAGAGCAGATCTAAGCACAAAAGCTTTGCAAGAGTAAATCAATGTAGGACACATGAAGAGAAAGACAAGGGTTTTAAACTAGTTTGATTTCTTTAGTAATTCCTCTAGTTTCTTTCATTTTTGTAGATTTCCAAAGATGGTCACAGTAGGATTGAGAGATCAACATAGGTTGAATGGAGCCTCCAACTTTGGCATTTGGATGCCATGATGTCATTCCTTTTGGATGAGTATGGATTGGAGTATGTGGAAAATGTGATTGTTGTACTGACATATCCACAATAGTTAGATACCTATAAAAAGGAGAATGCCAAAATGAAGAGGATGATCCTTGATAGAGTCAAGAACCACATTGTTCCACATATCATAGAGAAAGGCACAACGAAGGATATGTGGGATGCAATAGTAAAATTGTACCAAGATCCTTTAGAAAACATAAATATGATTCTCAAAGAGAGGATAAGGACCATAAAAAAACATAAGGGTGAATACATGACTTCCTACCTCACCAGAGTTCGACTTGTCATAGATGAATTGGCTACAGTATGAAACAAGCTAGGTGATGACAAGCTAGTGTGCATAACACTGAATGGATTTTCCAAGGAATGGAGTATGTTTGTGCAAGTAATTTCTGGGTGAGACAAACTTCCTATTTTGGATTGCTTATGGAGCAATTTCACTTAGGATCTTGGTCAATGGCACCAGTAGCAACAGAAAGACACTGAAGATGGAGAAGGATTAATAAAATGTTTCCCTAGCAGGAAAGGGAAAGGTGAAGAATGGACCCATTAAGGGACAAGGCTCAAAAGGAGAGAAGAAGAAGAAGGACCTATCAAAGGTCAAAGTTTCTAGTTGCAGTCAACATGGACACTATGTTAGTCAATGTCCTAACCGAAAGAAGGATAAGAAGGGGAATTAGACAACAAATTTAGCAAACATTGAAGATTTTTCTTCTAGATTGGAAGATGAATTCGTTGTCATAGCTTGCCTCTCTAGCTCCACTTCCATAGATGTATGGTATATATACAGAGGAGCATCAACACATATGACGAGGGTTAGAGATCATTTCTCCAGTTACAAGGAAGAGGAGATGGACTTCCAGATACATATGGGAAGCAAGGCACAATGCACTCTAGTTGGGAGAGGTATCATCAACATTCAAAGGGAGTCAAGAAATAAAAACATTTTTATAAATGTATTGCATGTGCCAAGTTTGGGCATGAACCTAATTTCAATTTCTACTCTACAAGATAAGGGGTACAGTGTCTACTTCGGGGGGTAGAAGTAGGTCAAATAGGTTGGGGTTCAAAGCAACAAGTTATAAAAGTTGTCGTTTAATTCTCCAAAATCGCTGATCAACAACAATAGTAGTGGCAGAGACTTGAGAGAGCTATGGAATAGGAGGACCAGAAACTTACATCTTAGAGCACTTAAGTTATTCAGGGAGATAATGACAAAAGTTCCAAAATTGAGCATGAAACACGATGACATGTGCAAACGGTGCATACTTGGGAAGTTAGAAAAGGCAACATTCCCAAGTAGTGATAGTAGAGCCAATGGCATGCTTCATTTAATACACTTAGATATTTGTGGCTTGATGTCGACTAGATCTCTAAGGGGTTATGAATATTTTGTGACCTTCATAGATAACTTCTCTAGGAAAACCTGGATCTATTTTTTGAATATAAAGGACAATGCCTTTAGTCACTTCAAAGATTTCAAGGCTCTTGCAGAGAGCATGATGGGTAGAAATATCAAGGTGCTTTTTGCGAAAAATGGAGGTGAGTACACAGATAAAGCCTTCAAGGGGTTTTGTGCAAAGGAGGGCATCAGGAGAGAGTGGAAAAATCCTATAACCCACAACAAATTGGGGTTGCAGAGTGGAAGAACATGACAATTATTGGGGAAACAAAGGCAATGTTATATGATGAGGATATGCCTAAGTTTCTATGGGAAATTTTATGTAGCAGAACAATGTACATACAAAATAGGGTTCCTCACACAACGTTGGGAAATATAACACCATAGGAGGTCTTCATAGGGAATAAGTTAGAGGTCATGCATTTTCAGGATATTTGGAAGCATACCTTACTATCATGTTCCAGATGATAAACATGCCAAATTAGATCATATTGCAAAAAAGGGCCATTTCATTGGTTACAACGAAACGTCCAAGGCATACAAGATCTATATTCCTAGTAGCAGGAGGATCATCGTGAGACAAGATGTAAAGTTATAGGAGGATAAAGCCTTTAGGAGATCTCGTGAGTTGCAAGTAGATGACCAGAGTGGGCCAATATAAGCTCCGAGGGTGGAACAACAACCACATGGACAACAAAGCACACGACTATTATTGGTACAAGCACTAGCTCAAGTGCAAGTAGTCCTGTGAATTTATAGCAGACAAAGCGTCAGGGGTAGGATGAGGAACTCATAACTTCAACCACCACTAGTAGAATAAGAAGAAGAGAGGTGCTCCAAACATTCAAGGATGCATAGGATTTTGTTGGAGCTCCTAGATCGAGCACTAGAGAGTGCAAACATCAAGACAAGTACAAGACGTTGGTGATATAGGTCATTGACAAGGAGCCTTCCAGTTATCAGGAGGTTGTACAACATTAGGTGTGGTAGGGTTCCACAGTGGAGGAGAACAAATACACAATAATTAATTATGTATAGGATGTTATGCCTAGACTTGTGGACAAGACTGTTGTAGGCTCTCGATGGATATACAATATCAAGTATGATGTATATGGAAGCATGGAAAAGTATAAGGTTAGGTTCATGGCCAAGTGATATGCATAGAAGGGAGGCGTAATTTATGAGAATACCTTCACTCCAGTGGCCAGATATACCTTTATCTGGGCCATAATATCTCTAACAACGTAGATAGGATGGTAGATTCACCAAATGGATGTCAAGACTGCATTCTTGAATGGGGTGATAGAAGAGGAGGTGTATATCGAACAAGTAGAGGGTTTTGAGACACATGGGAGAGACAAACATGTGCGAAGATTGAAGAGGACACTCTATAAGCTCAAAGAAGCTCCCAAGGCATCGTATAATCAGATTGAAAACTACTTGCAGTAAATAGGCTTCGTGAAAGCAAATCATATTCCAACCTCTACTATTTGACGGTAGGAGGTGAGCCACTCATATTGGTTTTATATGTGGATGCTCTATACTTGATAGGGTCATTAGGGCTCATATAGGACTACAAGAGAGACTTGACAGTTGATTTTTAGATGAAGGAATTAGGTATGATGCATTACTTCCTAGGACTAGATATGTGGCAGACGAATGGAGAGATCTTGCATGGACAAGGGAGATATACTATGGAGACTCAGAAGAGATTCAAGATGCAGGATTTTAGACACATGTCTACACCTATGATTACTAACTAGAGGAAGATAAATGCTTCGAACGATGTTGTAACAACCCTTGGTTGATTCTCCATGTAAATAAAATAAACCAAGGTCATGGGACACATATTCCAAGTTGAATGGCAAGAAAAAAATTATAGTGGGCATCGCTTGTGGTTAATAATGGTTATGGAAATTGGTAAAGAAATTGGAAAAGGCAATAGGAGATAATTGGTAGTTAATTATGAAAATAAAAGAAAATAGGAGAAAATTAATGTGAAGAGACACAAATTTGCATGCAAGGGAAATTAGAGGAAAAATGAAGGAAAATGAAGAAAAAGGGAGATCAATGATAAAAGACATCAGAGAGTTAATTGCTAGTCTTTTTACAATTTTGAGTTTAGCTCTTGTTCATTCTCTCATACTGTTGCAAATTTAGAGAATTCTTGGAGGATTATAGCATTCACTTGGATTTGGTAAAATCAAGAAAGGAAATCAAGGAAGCGCAAGGAGACAATTGGATCAACTGCTACAACAGACTTACTTTGTAAGTAATAGGTTTCATGTGTGATCTCCTTTTTGATTTTTGGATACATGGTATATGCATGTGATTCCTTGGTTATGTACTGCCATTGGCATGGAAATTTTCCTGTATTGACAGTGGTTTCAACCTTTCCTTTTCATTTCTTGGATAGCGATGGTGTAGTGGGTTCCCCATTTGTTTTTCTAATTGGTTCTTCAATTTCCTATGGTTGTGGTTTGGAACAAATGATTTTGAGCCCTAAAAAAACTTGGCTTCCTCGAAGGCTATGGGTTGAGTTACTAGTCCCTAAAGCCTCAGGGTTGGGAAAAATGCTTTTGGAAGACACAGAACGCTCGGTTCCTGGAGAATTTGTGCAAGTTTGAGTAACTTTGTTCATAGAGCAGAACTTGGATAAAGAAGCTTGATCATTAATATTGTTGATTTTGTTAAGTCCCTATATTAATAGTGTAGTCCCTTATTATATTAGTGTAGACCCCCTTATTGTTATTGTTGTACCCCTGTAACCCCCATATTGTTATTATTGTGCCCTTACATTATTATTGTTAGGTCGGCTAGGATTACATTGTGGCCCCACTAGGATTACATTGTGGCCCCATGGACTCCTATATATAGAAAGGGGGTTTTGTCATTTGTATCATCCAAAAATTGTTCATTCATGTAATGTATTGGAGGTTGCCCCCTCGAAGTGGCTTATTTCTAAGGCGTTGATATCTCTTTTCTTCTATTTTTGGAGCTGGCTTCACAACATTTGGTATCAGAGCTTTGGATTCTAGGGTTTCGCACAACAGTCCTCATGGAATTTTAGCATAATTTTGTTCTACGAAGGTTATTGAAGCCTGCGAAAATACATTTGCTACAACATTGAAGGCCTTCACGGGATGGGACCTTAATACAGATCCTTTTCCGTTTATGATAGTGGCTCCGACTGGTTTAACTAGGTCCAGTTACCTTTTCCCTATCGCTATTGGTTTACGATGTATCGTTAACTACCAATAGACAGGGATATCGGATCAATTCTTCTTGCTGATCAGGCAAGAGAATGACCCTTAAGCTGATTTGGGTTCAGCCAAACCACAACTAAGATTTTGCCTCTTTGTTGAGAGGACTTAAAAGAATCTAAAAATTAATCTAAATGCAAACTTATTCTATAATGCAAGCAAAAGAAACTAATCTAAATCCTATCTCAATTAGGTAGATATAAATCTAATCCAACTAAGAGCAAGATAATTAAATAATGAGAATTAAAATATGTCTAGTTTTAAATTAATGTTAAGCTAACGAAGAAATTCAATTAGCTCACATTTGTGAGTACCAAAACATATTCTATTGAGACCATTTGACTAAAATAATAAATCAAAAACACTCCGGAAAGAAATTCACAAAAATGATATTGATTATTATTTCAATCAAACTAATAATTAAACAATAACATGTGGAAGAAATTCACAACACATTACTATTTAATAAATTAGTATTATAAGACAGATTTCTGAGTAATGTTTACTCAAAAATCAGAGTTTAATTCATAAGAGTAGAGATACTTAACAATTTGAGACAAATTATCCATATCAACAAAAATGCCAAAACATGAATAAAATGAAACAACAATTTTATTAAAATAAAAATGAAACTGGTATTTGATACAGAAATGCCAAAAATACCAGTTAATTGAATCCGCTTCTCTAATCCTGGTCTCTAACAATACTTTACATTACTTGAATTTCTGTTTTCAAAATTAGAGCTGCAGAAATGAAAACTCTGCCCATCATGCATAATACAAGACATAAAGCATAAACCCTCAATAATGTTCAGATCTGAAACTTTCTCTCCTCCCCATCTACAACTCTAAATTCCTATAACAGAAATGCTTTTAGAAGTCTGGAATTGTAGAGGAGAGCCGCCCCTTTTACATTTTGCAATCTGCAATTTATAATTCCTCCCAAAACTATTTTTAGAAGAGAGTTTGTTTGGAGAAAAATATGCCCAATCCAACTTTAATTGCTCAAAAATTCCAATCTTTAATTGCTGAAGTCTTCTCATTGATTGAAATATTTTTCCTCAATATCTCTTCTATTGTTTTTCCTGCAAAAAGAAATTAAAAATCATTTAAGAAGCAAAAATAAAATCCAGATATTATTTCTATCATTAAAACAAATCCAATCAAATTCTATTTAAATAAATGAAATTTGAGCTTCTTATTGATACTCATAATGATTTTAATTAAACAAGGATATTATTGATGCATGAATATGCAATTAGAAGAGGCTGGACAAATAAAAATGAAGAAAACAAAGCTCAGAAAATTGATTTCTTTTTAGAAATTCGGAGCTTGATCTTCTGCCTGATTTTTGACTCAATAAATGACCAAATCTGTTAGTGAAACCTCCTCAGAAATATTCTCCTTGATTTTCTCTTTCCAATGAGCCGTCCTGGGCCTCATTTGGCCAAGTAAATCTCAATCTATGAGCCTCCAAAGTTGATAAGTCAAATCTGATATAATTCTGGAAATTCAGTTGCTCCTCGTGACTCAATCGGATCGGAAGTTTTGAACATTGACTTAATCGCATCGGAATATTTGAACATTGACCTCATCGCATCGCATAAGTTCAATGTGACTCAATCGAATCGGAAGTAATGAGCTCAATCGCATCGGGGCTGACAAGCTTAATCGGATCGGAGGTAATGAGCTCAATCGCATCGGATGAAACTAATGAGCCTCAATCGCATCGGGAAAAATCATTGCATCGGGGTTTTTAAAAGGATGTTCACATGAATATTTCCGATGCGATGTGTTTTATGCAAAAATTTAATTTAATTTTTTGTTTTTATATATTTGTTTTTAATATAAAATTTTAATTAAATTAAATTAATTATATTTAATATAATAATTAATTTAATTAATTCAAAATTTTATGTTAAAAATTAATTTTTTTGTTTTTTGATCTTATTTTAGGGATGTTAAATTAGACTACGAATTTATCTAAAATGATGATTTACCTAAAACAACCATTTTGACATTTTGGATTTTTTCGAGATTAGAAATTTATTTGAAAATTGGAAAATTGGAATAAATGACTGAAATCCCGATGCTTTATGATTTGGCTGTATAAGTAAAATTAAAAATTGTTAGTAATAATTAATCTAGGGGTTAATATTTAAACTAAATGCATTATTAAAATCCGCAATTTTTTAACCCAGGTGACATAATTGATTAGACTTCAAAGGAGTGCTATTTACAAACCGGTTGACCAAATGAGACGAAACAAGCGTCAATAGGAAGCTTATAAAAAATCAATTTCAACCAAGCAATCAAAACAAGAATCTAAAAAAAATGAAAAATTAACAAAATCGTAAGATAATTGACTTAATAAAATCATAAAAGGTGTTTAGCTAAATTTTTTATAAAAAGGGTCCCCATTATTTGATGTGAACAAGTTAAAAATGGGGGGTTGTTGTACTGTACAACAGGTTCCAAAGCTGAAATTTGTAGGGTGCGAAGCCAAAATCGTGAGGAACATCGTCGCAAAATTTCAGAGCTTGGTTTGCAATATTTCCAGAGATATGATCTGTGGAAGGTAGGTCATTTTGCAAGCTCCTGAATTTAACCTAAACAAGTCATCGTGGAATTTTTTCTATAAATTTGTTTCTACGAAGGTTTAGAAGCTGAACGTTTTAGAGTACGAAGTCAAAATCCAGAGGAACATCGTCGAAAAATTTTAGATCTTGGTTCGCAATATTGGCAGAGATATTATCTGTGGAAGTTAGGGCTTTTTTAGGCTTCTGAATTTCATCTCAAAGAGGTGATCATGGGAAAATCTTCATAACTCTCTCTCTGAGCATCGGATTGGAATGCTGTAAAAAGTGACCGCAAGTACACGGACTGTAGTTTTCTATCTATTAATTTCAGAGCCAAAGGTGGAAACAATGACATGTGGCAAGTCGTACAAATTTGCTCTACTGAACTAGTCCATAATTAGGTCATTGTGGGACATTGGACATAACTTTTCCTTGAAGAATCCAAATCAAGTCAGACCTATGGAATTTGAAAGAAGCTTCTAAGGGCTACTACAGGGCCAAATTTTAGATATTTAGGATATGCAATTATAGAGATAATTCAATTTCAATATCGAGCTTCTTAAAAGCAAGAAAAATGTGTGTATTTGGTTTTTAAAATTGCATAACGTTTGTTTGAAAAAGCAGTTTGAAGTGATTCCAAGGGAATATTTTAGAATTTTTATCAGTATTGGGTTCTATAATGCCTCCAGAAAATAATTCCATACCCATTAAGCCCTCAAAAAGCTATACTATGACACATGAAGAGGAAGAATTGCAATATGAGATATCAAAATTATGGTACCAAGTGCAACAAATTTCGATCTTACGAAGAGCAACTGAAAATGACATAGATGGTCTAAAAGAAGAAATGGAGGCTAAGTTGGATGGTTTGAAGGATCAAATAATAGCTAATATGGATGATAAATTAGTGGAAGATCACATCAAGCATCAACAACAAGTTCTTCAACTCTCAAAGGATAACCTAACTTGGGTGCATAATCTAATGAAACAACAGGAAGATCAACATCACATTGTAAGAATTTCTGAAGCAGTCACAGAAACAAGAACTCGACAAGTACGATCAATTTCAGAGTATCTCAGCAAGTGGAAGAACTTTCCTGTAGAATATTCCACATGGGAGGATGATAATTTTGTACAGAAGCATCAAGAAATAATCAAGCGTTGAGGACAACAATTGTTTGAAGAAGAGGGGCATGTTAAGTCCCTATATTAATAGTGTAGTCCCTTATTGTATTGATGGCTCCCCTTGTTATTGTTGTTGTACCCTTGCTGCTTTTGCTTGTTCTTGTTATTGTTGCCCTTACATTATTGTTAGGTAAATGGGATACATTAGCTTGCTAGGATTATGTTGAGCCCCATAGACTCCTATATATAAATTTTGGTCATTTGTATCATCCAAGAATTGTTCATTCATGTAATGTATTGGAGGTTTCCCCCTCGAAGTGGCTTATTTCTAAGGCGTTGATATCTCTTTTCTTCTATTTTTGGAGCTGGTTTCACAACAGATTTATTAACCATATACATGAGATCACTATGGTTGAGGGTTAAGGTGGTTTGGTCTCTTCAAGTCGTGGTTGGTTTTGTTTTGGTTTAACCATCATGATCCCACATTCATGCTTGGAATATGGTGCAGGGGTGAGGCGTTACAGGGTGGTATTTTTAGAAAATCCACATAGATTCAACTGATATTGTAATATGCTAAAACACAATACTTGAATCTATTTTACAAATTGCATAAACCAATTACGATTTCACAATCACATGAACAAGAAAGGGAAAGAATATCAATCGCACAACGAAAAGATTTATCTGGGGAAAGCCTTAACCAAAAACCCCGCTATTTGTATATTGCATAAAGTCAAGAACATGAAACAATATAATGCTATTTCTCTTCCTGAGGAAACTCTCCAATATCTCTGATTGCTCACATTGATCCTGACAAGTTTGGTCCAATATTTAACCACTTCCCTGCACCAGACTAACCAGCCTTTCTTGCACATTCTTGAGGGAATTGATCCCCTATTAATTAGGAAATTTAAACTAATTGATTGTGCAATGCATCTAAGGCGTCTTGATGACCTCATGCATGCCCTTTACAATCTCAACTAGGTCACTCTTAGAACTGACATGCAACAACTATTTATAGTGAATTATCAGTTATATGATTGATCGATGCATGTGAATTAAATCAAATTTAATTCAATGGACCTCTCACTAGCTCATCTCTCAGTTAGAACTATTTAAACTGATTTTTTTGAAATGGAACCAAGAAATGACACTCAAAGGGGGCTTCTGATTTAATTTTCCCTTAATTAAATTGGAAGAGAAAATGTAATTTCATCTCATGAAAATTTGTATTAGTTAACTAAGTTAGAATGATTGTGTTAGCTTAGGAAAATCAAGTTGAGGGCCTGATAAGATGCATGGGGAGTTGTCCCATGATTTAAGGGAGACTAGTTATAGTTATTTGTGAGTTGTAATTAGTTAACTCAAGAAACTGAGTTAAAATAACTTTAACTAGTTCTAACTAAGTGATGAGCTAGTGAGAGGTCCAATGAATTAAATATGATTTAATTCACAAGTAGTAATCAATCACTTAAGTGATAATTCACTATAAATAGTTGTTGCGTCTTAGTTCTAAGGAAGGCCCAGTTGAGACCGAGGTTAAAGGGATGATAACTATCAGTTGTATAATTAGAAAATTGTACAGGTTAGTTATAGAGTCATGTGGAAGCCTATGATGCATTGCGTAATCAATTCTTGGGAATTTCCTACTTAATAAAGAAAAAATTCCTCCAAGAATGCGTGAGAAAGGCAGGCTGAGCATAGGCTGAGAATTGGTTAAGTAATTGATTGATTTTTCCTAGATCAGAGTGAGACAGTTGGCAAAGTGCAGGAATTTCTCTGAGAGAGAAAATCATTGCATTGTTTCATGATATTGGCTTTATACAATATACAGAGAGTAGGGTTTTAGACAGTGTGCTTTCCCTAGATACATCTTGTGTTGTGCGAATGATTGTCTCTTTCTCTTACTTGTTATGTGATTGTACGATGATGTTTTGTTTCCGCAAATTGTAGAAGGATTTAGTATTTTTTTTAGTACATTACAAGAACAAATTGAATCCCATTGCTATATTTTCTACATGGTATAAGAGCACCAAGAATCACAGTAAGAAGTGAAGAAAAGGGTTTTTTTTGACTAGGTTCAAATTTGTGAATTTATTCTTCAGTATCCAACAACAGATCGTGTTGTCTTTCAATGGCTCTAGACTTGAATATGCACTTGAGGGAAATTCGAATTACATAGCATGGAAGGACAATATGGATGCAATGCTTGAGGAAAATGGACTGAAGGCTTTCATAGATATTGGTATCCCTCAACCCGCAACAACAGATGCTCAACTTCTTGATGCATGGAAGAAGAATGTAGCAAAGGTGAGAAGGATATTGTTAGATGGAGTTTGAGATCATATTGAATCGATTCTCCATGGGAAGGCGACTCCATATGCTATGTGGAAGGCCTTGACATATCTGTATCAGACCACAGGAATCTGGTGCTGAAAGACCAACTCAAGAAGATCAAAATGGAGAAGGGCAACATGATCCAAAAATAGTTGACAAAGTTCGCTAAGTGTCAAGATGAGCTTGGAAGTGTTGGGATAACTTTTTCCTCGGTTGATTTGGTGAGCCTAGCTCTTGTATATCTTCCTAAGAGTTGGAATAACTACCAGGACTCTATTAATGTAAAAATTTGCTGAATAATGATCAATTATCCACCGAGACTATCCTGATCACATATCAATTCGAATTCATATGCACACATAATCTCTTCCACTCAGATCATCACACATGCGGAAATAAAACAAGCGATAGCACATCAAATCATCATACACATTACACAGTATGTATGGGGAAAGCTTGTAGCTGAAAACCACTAAGCTATTTTTTATATTATAATGGAGAGAACATGTAACAGTACATAGCACAATACTTCTCACAAGTACTCAGTACTATCTCATAAAGTTACACACAAACTAGCTTGGTTTTGAACAAGTCACAGGTTCAAAACTCATCCACTAATTGCCTGCCTCTATTGCGCAATCAAGGCTGGTCTAATGAGAGATCCAAGGTTCGAATCTCCTTAGCTTGACAGCGCAATCCTCATGGGAAATTTCCTCCAAGTGTGGTGCAAATCTCATGCACAACTAATGTCACAACTGATAGCTATCTCAACCCTTTCATCTACCTCTTTCACGGGTCTCCACTGAACTGTCCATGCACTGTAGTGAACTGATGTGTTCTTGAGTTGAATAATGAGTTAATAATTAGTGAATTAAATAATATTTAATTCACTCCACTCATTACTAATTGATTAGCTAGTTAAACTAATCACAACTAGTTCAACTAAGTTAAACCGAACACAACTCCACCAACTGTCTCATCAACTCCACCAAACTTCTGCCACTGAAGTCCTAACTGAAGTCAACCATGCATGAGCTCACCAAACCCTTAGGAATAGCGTAATTCCTCTTTCAGATGCATGAGCCACTTCCAAGGCTCGAACTGAAGTGCTCCAAGAGAGTAAACTGAAGTTTAGAGTCCAAATATTATTAAGGGTAAATAATATTTGACTTCCCTATTTTAAGGAGAGGCAGTCTAAAAATAGACTTCGACCTATAGGTCCAAAAAATAGATGTCCATCTATTTTTCCCAACATGACCAATACTCCAAGAATAACATACTGCAACCCCTGGACCATGCTCCATATGTCTAAAAATAGACATAGTCTAAAAATAGACTTTGCGCCAGAATTTGCCTGCGGGCCCACTTAGTGAAGGCGACTTCATTTCACTAAGCTCCATCATCTTGCTGCATTTTCAACAATTAATGGGAGGGAGAAACTACTAGATTTGGGGCAACTATGGTCTGTTCTAGCACAAGAAGAAATACGACGTAGCACCAGAGACGGTTCCTCGTCAAATATTGAAGATGAGGAGAACTATGCCTTGGTTGAAAAGGTGAATAAAGGAAAAGGGAAGGCATCCAATTCCAAATTAGAGTCCGGAAAGGTAGGAAAGAAGCGAGACTTGTCAAAGGTAAAATGTGTCAACTTTCTTGAGCATGGACACTATGCCACAAATTGTCCACAAAAGAAGAACAACAAGAAGGCCTCAGGATGAGCATCGAGTGAAGCATTGGCTTCATAGTTCGAGTTGGAATTCACCCTCATTGCATGAATTGTGTAATTGGTGATGGGTTTTGTGTGGTACTTGGATAGTGGAGCTTCATTCCATATGACCAACAACAAAAAAATATTCAGTAGCTTGGAGGAGAAGGATCTCCAGATGCACATTGAGATGGGTGACGACAGGAGTTATAATGCTACTGGTGTAGGTATAGTTACCTTTTAGAGGGAGTCAGGTAATCCACTCAAATTAAAGATGTCATGTATGTTCTTGGTTTAAAGAATAATTTGGTATATATTTCTATGTTCGAATATTGTGGCTATGATGTGATCTTCAGTGAAGGAAAGGTGTTCCCTTGTCGCAAAGCCACAGTACAAATGAAAAATATTGGGGTTCGAGTAAAGAACCTATACAAAGTGGATGTAGAAGACTGCGCAATGTTGAGCACTAAATTAGAGAAGGTGGAGAGCTGAGACATCAGTGCGTTATGGCATAGGAGGTTGGGCCATCTACACCACAACGCCTTGAGGATCATGCAACAAATTTCTATAAGATTTCCAACGGGTGCACTTGCGCAGAGAGATACATGCAAAGGGTGTACATTGGGGAAGTATACCAAAGCCACCTTTCACGATAAGGAAAGTCGAGCTAAGGTGATCCTTGAGAGAGTTCACTCAGACGTGTGTGGACCATTACTGACAACTTCCGCAAAAAAACATAGGTATTATGTGATATTTGTTGATGATTTTTCAAGAAAGTGTTGGATTTTCTTCATGCAGAAGAAAGATCAGACGTTCTCAAATTTTTGTGAGTTCAAGGCACTTGTCGAGAAAGATACAGGGAAGAAGGTGAAGGCTCTAAGGGGTGACAATGGTGGGGAATACATCACTAACGAATTCAATAAATTTTGTTCCTCAGAATGGATTCGAACATAATTGATAGCACCTCATAACCCACAACAAAATGGGGTTGCAGAAAGAAAGAACAGAACTATTGTGGGAGAAGCACGAGTTATGTTGCATGATCAAGGCCTACCGTTACATTTGTGGGTGGAAGAATGCAATACAACAGTATTTCTGCATAACATAAGTTCTCATCGCATACTTGGGATGAGTACACTAGAGTAGTATTTTTTAGGTAAGAGGCTGTATGTGTCGTATTTTAAAATTTTTGGTTCATCTGTTTATTTCCATGTGACCAAAGATGCTAGGAAGACGCTAGAGCCAAAAACACAGTTGGGGATAATTTTTGGGTACACTGATACAACTCACAACTACCGTGTAATTTCCAACACGTAGGATGACAATGATCAGAAGAGATGTGAAATTCGATGAAGAAAAATCCATGCGATTATCCCTTGAGAGGGAGCTAGAGTTGCATGTAGCCGAGGAGATCTTGGCTCCAAAGGATGAACCTTGGGATGTGGAGTAAACACAAGCAAAGGAAAATAGAGTGGTAGAAACCACTCATGCAGAGCCATCCACCAGATATGGAAGGAATTTCACTAGGGAGGTTGACAGATTTTGCTAGATGCGAGAGAGAATGTGGGACCCACATCACAACGTAGGCAGAGAAGGTCCCCAGAGCGGTACATTGGATGCATGGATCTTATGAGAGAAGGTATTGAGATAGAACCATCCTATTTTGAGGAAGCAATGCAACAACTAGTGTGGGTTGATGCCATGGTTGAGGAGTATGATTCTATTATCATAAAAAATCCATGGGAAGTTGTCCCAAGATAGTGGGGAAGTCAAATGTAGTATCCATATGGGTCTACAAGGTGAAGCAAGAAGAAAATAGGAGTGTGGAGAAGCACAAGGCCATATTTGTGGCTATAGGGTTCTCTCAGGTGGAGGGGATTGACCATGATGATATTTTTTCATCAGTCACAAGGTACTCATATATTAGATCCATCCTTGCACTCTCAGCGCAGATGGGATGGCAGATACATAAGATGGATGTAAAGACAACCTTTCTCAATGGAGTTATTGAGGAAGAGGTGTACATTGCATAGCCATAAGTTTTTGAGACCTAAGACAGGGAGTCACATGTGTGGAAACTCAAGAGAGCACTGTATGGGCTGAAGCAAGCACCTTGTGCTTGGTACACTAGGATTGAAAACTATTTCACCGGGTTGGGCTTCACCAAGAGTGAAGCGGATGCGAACTTATATCATATTGTGGTAGATGATAAACTTTTTATTATTGCACTTTATGTCTATGATCTAATACTGATAGGTGATCAACAACTCATAAAGTCTTGCAAAGAGGATCTTGCAAGAGAATTTGAGATGAAGGACATGGGGCTCTTGCACTATTTCCTTAGATTGGAAATATGGCAAAGAGATGGGGAACTATTTGTATCTTAGGGAAAGTATGCCAATGATATTATGAGGAAGTTCCACATGGAGGGTAGCAAACCCATGGAGACTCCTCTAGAAGGAAACTGGAGGAAGGAGGATGCTACTTTGGGCAAAATAGTGGATGCTATTGTTTATAGACAACTTGCGGGTTCACTCATGTATTTGGTGAACACATGACCCGACATATGCTACACAATTAACCAGCTGAGCCATGCTATGGTTAAGCCTACCAAGCTCTTTTGGAAGGCAGGAAAGCATGTGTTGAGATATATCAGATGCACTACATAGTGCAAATTATGGTATAAATAGACATAGGGAGTGAAGCTTTAAGGCTTCATTGATGCAGATTAGACAACGAGTCGATCCGACAGGAAGAGCACATCAGGAGGCATCTTCAACATAGGGTCAAATTTTTTTTTTTAGTTATAGCAGGAAACGAAGATCAATTGCACTCAGTTCAGCAAAGATAGAGTACATGGCGGCCAATCAAGTAATATGTGAGGCCATCTGGATGAGGAAGTGTTGTGGTAAAACACAACCCCCCCATTTTTTACTTGTTCACTTCAAATATTTGGGACCCTTTCTATAACCATTTTGGCTAAATGCCTTTTAAGATTTTTATTAAGTTGATTATCCTACGATTTTATTATTTTTTTCATTTTCTTTAGATTCTTGTTTTGATTGCTTTGTTAAAATCGATTTTTTATAAGCTTTCCATTGATACTTGTTTCACCTCATTTGGTCAACTGGGTTGTAAATGGCACTCATTTTGAATTCTAATCATTTATGTTGCCTGGGTTAAAAATACGTAAAATGTACATTATTCAATTTTTGTAATTAAATTAGTTCAACAATGCATTTGTTTTAAATATTAACCCTTAGTTAGTTATTACTAATATTTTTCATTTTTTACTTATACAACGAAATCACGAAGCATCGAGATTTCATTAATTTACTCCAATTTTCAAATAAATTACTAATCTCGAAAATCCAAAATGTCAAAGTGGCTGTAGTTTAGATAGGAAAATCATCCCTTAGATAAATGCATAACTTAACATCATTAAAATGAAACAAAAACAAAATAATATTTAATATTAAAATTTAAATTAATTTAAATAATTATTATATTAAATAGAATTAATTTAATTAAATTAAAATTTAATATAAAATATATATATTTAAAATATGAATCAAAATAAAATAAATATTTATCGGATCGGAATATCGCATCAGAAGTTTCAAACGACACAGTTTTAAAAAACCCCGATAACTCTCACCTCCCGATTCGCCGATTGCGATTAAGTCAAAAGGGCATAAGTCATAGTGAAGCTTCATAATTTATTTGTTCGGGTTTCAAACTCATTCATACGAATGAGTGGTAAGTATTAGTTTAGTGTTAGTATAGGGTTAGTTTAGTGTTAGTATAAGTTAGTTTAATATTAGTTTAATGTTAGTATAGTGATTAGTTTAATATTAATTGAATGTTAGTTTAGTTTTAATTTACTATTAGATTTAATATTTAATATTTAAAATAATTAATATGTAGAATATAATTAATTTAATTAAATTATAATTATTAGTTAGATTAATATTAATTAGTAAATAGTTTATTAAATAATTAGTTTAGTTTATAATTAACCATTAAATTAGAATTAATTATTAGATAATTAGAGGCTAATTTATGATTAAATTTTTAAATTCAAATTCTGATTTTTAACTCAGCAATAAAATTTCCAGATTTATATCAGATTTGACTTATCAACTTTGGAGGCTCATAGATTGAGTTTTACTTGGCCAAATGAGGCCTAGGACGGCTCATTGGAAAGAGAAAATCAAGGAGAACATTTATGAGGAGATTTCACTAACAGATTTGGTCATTTATTGGGTAAAAAATCAGGCAGAAAATCAAGCTCCGAATTTCTAAAAAAATCAATTTTTTGAGTTTTATTTTTTTCATTTTCATTTTGCCCAAAGCCTCTTCTAATTGTAGATTCACTCATCAATGATATCCTTGGACAATTAACCATTCCAGACATTAATAGTGAGTTTATATTTTATTTTCAGTTGTTTATTCAAATAGAATTTAATTGGATTTGTTTTAATGCCAAAAATGATATTTTGATTTTATTGTTGCATATTAATTTATTTTGATTTCCTTTTGCAGGAAAAACAGTAGAAGGGATATGGAGAAAAAGATCTTAATCAATGAGAAGACTCCAAAAATTAAAGATTGTAATTTTTGAGCAATTAAAATTGGATTGGGCAGATTTTTCTTCAACAAACTCTCCTCTCAAAATTCTTTTGGAAATATTATAAATGGAAGATTGTAGAATGTGAAAAGGGCTGCTCTCCTCTGCAATTCTGGACTTCTAAAAACATTTCTGTTATAGGAATTTAGATTTGTAGAAGTGAGGAGAGAAAATTTCAGATCTGAACATTATTGAGAGTTTTTCTTTATATCTTGAATGATGTATGATGGGCAGAGTTTGCATTTCTGTAGCTCTAGTTTTGAAAACAGAAATTCAAGTAATGTAAAGGACTATTAGAGACCAGGATCAGAGAAGTGGATTCAATTAAATGGTATTTTTGGAATTTCTGTATCAAATACCAATTTCAATTTTATGATAATAAAATTGTTGTTTCATTTTATTCATGTTTATGCATTTCTGTTGATATGGATAATTTGTCTCAATATTGTTATGTATCTCTGTTCTTATGGATTAACTCTGATTTCTGAGTAATTATTTACTCAGAAATATGCCTTATAAAGCTAATTTATTAAATAGTAATGTGTTGCGAATTTCTTCCACATGTTATTGTTTAATTATTGGCTTGACTGATTTGACAATCAATATCATTTTTGTGAATTTCTTCTGGAGTGTTGTTGATTTATTATTTCTGTGCTTGATCTAATATATAAGTTATGTTTTAGCTCTAAAATGTCATGCTAATTGAATTTCTTCGTTAGCTTGATATTATTTAAAAGCCAGACATATTTAAATTCTCATTATTTAATTATCTTGCTCTTAGTTGGGTTAGATTTATATCTACGTAATTAAGATAGGATTTAGATTAGTTTATTTTTCTTGCATTGTAGAATAAGTTTGCATTTAGATTAAGTTCTACATTCTTTTAAGTCCTTTTCTCGGAGAGGCAAAATCTTAGTTGTGGTTTGGTTGAACCCAAATCAGCTTAAGGGTCGTTCTCTTGCCCGATCAGCAAGAAGAATTGATCTGATATCCCTATCTACTGGTAGTTAAAGATACATCGTAAACCAATAGCGATAGGGAAAAGGTAACTAGACCTAGTTAAATGATGGAATACTACTCCCAAGAAAAATTGTGTTAAAGATAAGATGCAAAATTGAACATTTAATGTTGTACGCAACGACGTTAAAGGCTTCAACATTTTTGACGCTAGAAGGAGAGCCTGAAACTTGTTGTCTATTAGAGTCTTTTCAATTTTAACATTTTATTTAAATCACGATGGCTCCTCTTAAACTTCCAATTTGGAGTTGTACACATAGACGTGCATCTTCCAATACTCCACCCGAAGTGGTAAGACTCTTGTCTCAGGTAAAGTTTAATGGTAAGAAAAATTCTTTTGCTTTTAATTATGTCTTTCAATTTATTTAAAATGTTTCAAATTATGATTTTCAAGGAATTGATGAAAGCATTTTATGCAGAATTTTTACTCTTACATTTGCTGCAAAAGCTAGAAACTAGTGCAAATCACTTCCAGTTGCTTCAATCCACACTTGGGAACAATTTATTACAATATTCCTTTGTAAATTTGATGGATATATCTACGAACATGTATGTGATGATTTTGAAGATCTACAAAGTTTTAAAGGTGAGTCTTTAATTGATTTTACCATCAGGTTTCATTTAAATTGTTTAAAATTCAAAACTGAAGATAAACCTTCAAAAAAAGAATTATTATATTGGTTTGAACATATTTACTCTCTTCCTTCCATTCAAAACCCATGTGAAATTATTTCAAACTTTGATCAATTTCCTCCTAATTTCACTAATAAATTTCAAGAAAATATTAGCAGCAGTATTGAAGAAGACACCGCTTTGAAATCTGAAAATCATTATGCATTAGAATCAGAAAATTAGATCGTAATCTGTCAAATACTAGCAGCGATTAAAGTTTCCAATAATAAGCAATCTGCTATACAAATTTCTAAATTCTTTCATGATGAGAAAATTCCAAATTCATATCAACAAAGCAACATTCTTCAAGAAAGCATAAATAGCCAAGAAAATGATTTCAAATCTGAAAATTACAATAAAGAAAATACACGAGAGTGCTCAAATAGAGATATTTTCAAATGCATTGTTTCGGATTCATATTTTTCTCTTTATCCTGATAAATTTTTTAATAGAAATTTAACCTCTTCACATTAAAGATATTTCAGAAAACGGAGAGGCTGATCTAAATGAATTGCCAATTAATTTTTATCAGGATAGAAAATTAATTAATGATCATTCTTCTGGCATTAATGAACATGAGCTAAATATTACGTCTTGTCTCAATTCATTAAATAAAATGGAAGGGAATTCTAATGAATGCCTTGAGATTATTTACGATAACTACTTTGACATTGAGGATATTGATGTGTCTTATTTACAATTGAATCCTCATGATCAAATTCTAATCACCTGTGAAAATGAAGAACAATCTAATTTAGAAATTGTTCGAAAAAGTTCTCATTTTCAAACAAATAATCATACTTATGATTTCAGCATTCAAGAAACCATTCTAATCTATGATTTATATGATGATCAAGATCGCATTCCTATTTAGAGTCATACCCTTCTCTCTAATTCACAAATGGGTATCAACAATCATTATAATTACATTATTCTGCCAAATTCTTGTGAAGATGAAATTTCTTTAAATCAGTCCCAATTGTGTTGTAACAATAATTGTAACACTAGTGTAAACTATGATTCAATTTTGTTATTATTTCAACATTTATTTTTAACTTCAGATTTATTTTCTATTTTTAGTGTTAAAATTTTAGATACTTTATGCTGGCATATTGAGCAGCTCAATATTGAACACTCAATTGATACATTGCCTCAATGGATAAATGAAGATTCAAATTATAATAGTGAACATCAAGAATTATTAAACTTTCAATTTCAATTAATGTTCATTCCTTATCAATCACTTCTTTCTTCTCAAAAGCAGTACCAACAAGCAAGTGTATTTTCACAATATGACCAGCAATCTAATAATCTTCTGTTGGATTTATCAGACTCCCATCCATTTTTCATTGATCAATTTGAAAGACATTTGGAAAGCTTTCCTTCACGAAAGATCGTTAATAATTTAGCACTTAATCATAACACTAACAAAATCACACAGGCTATTGTTGCTGAAAGATCATTTGTACAACCCGGCCTTTCATCTTCTCTTTTAAACCTTTCCCACTCAATAATGGAAATCCATCCAGATTTCTATGATCCAATTGAAATTCAGTTGGAAAGGGCATTTCAAGAGAAGGTAATGGTGAATAATCTACTAATAATAAAGATACATTCTGCTTTCAGATTTAGTTTTTGTAGTTTAATTATATTTACATTTTTACTAATGTTTGACATGTAAATATATGCAGGAATTAAAATTCTTACATGGCTTCATTGGAAGTATGACTATACCTAGTCATGTTTCCTTCATTAAGTTAGAAATAGGAATAGATTAATTATATTTTCTGTTTGCATTTATTTCATTATTTCAGATTTTCAATAAAACAAGTAATGAATCCAATTTCTTTTTGGCATCCATTTCAATTATAGAGAAGCAGCCTAGATCATTTGAAAAGCTCTTGAATTACCTGATCATACTTATTTGTCAAGCCTTCAACTTTCTTGTTTTTCAAAATCCATAACATTGATCATACATGAAGAAATTCCAAGAATTTTCTATCATTTGACAATTTTTATTCACAAGTAATTCTAAGAACTCATTTTTACTACTTTCGTCTTCTAATGTAATTTTGGAAAGGATGCAATCATTACTTAGCATTTTTAGATTAAAAAAGAAAATGATGTTGAACTTGTAGAAAAATTGGGAGAACTTGAAGCTTCAAAAAAGGTAAAATTCACTGTAAAGTTTCTTCCAAGTACACATTTACAAGTTCATTTTCATCTATTAATAGTTTTTCTTTTCCTTAGTTTATTTTTTATTCTTGTTCTATTTTATTTGCAGGTTTTCATTTGTTTTCAAAACTTGAAGTAAGCAGCAAAACCATTTCAAATTTGCAACAGGTTCAGGGAAATTTTATTTTGTGATTCATTAAAATTTGAACATTCTTTAACTTTACTTTCATTCATTAGAAAACCCAATTGAATTTAAAAAAAGAAAGAAAGAAAGAAATAAAAAAACAAAAAGTATTACAAGATTCATGTTAGAAACGTTTCAACTTGATTTTCATATTTCTGATGCAAGACCTCCGATGTGTTACCTCATTTAGTTTTTCATAAAATACCATATCACATTTCGCATCTCTGAGGTTTTCAATTGAATATACTTCCATTATCTTGAATCACCGATCTCCGATAATCAACTTTATCACTATTGTGATATACACATAATTCGGGACTCGATATTAAATTTAAATCAAATTCATAAGAAATATCGCGTCCATTCAATCCAATAGTAGTAAGGGCCATAATTTTTAAAACTCTGATGCAATGAAACGCAAAATCACATATCGCATTAGGATGAATTCAAAAGTTTGTTTTTCATCCCAAAATTTCCGGTGCGATAAGATCGGATCGCAAAGGCACATTAAACATAAGGTTAATCCTTCCATTTAAAAAGTTCCGATGTGATGAACTCAATCGGCAATCGCAAATCGGGGAAATCACATTCTAATATATTCATTTGAAAAAACTCCGATGCGATAAAGTTCAAATCGCAATCGCAAATTATTAAATTCATATCACAATTAGTCAAGGGTTAACTTTGAAAGACCTCCGATGCGATAATTCCAATTGCAAATCGCAAATCGAGAGGAAAATTGAATACATCCTAGTGCGCTCATTTTAAAAGTTGCGATGCGATCACTAATCATTGATTGCTCATCGCTTATCGCTCTTCGCTCATCACCGATTATTATATCCATCGCATCGCTGCTATCGCAAGAATCATATTGGCATTTCTAACATGACTATTTTCTAATATTCCAATATGGCGATATCGATATCGCTCATCGCATTTTTGATACTCATATCATAATGTCGATTTCTTTTAAGGTCCAAAGCCGGTCCCACCTAAAAGCCACATCATCCATCGCATTCTCGCTATAGCAAGAATCATATTGGCATTTCCGACATAACTATTTGCCGATATCGCAATTGCTTCATCGCATTTTTATTTATGGCCATATCACTATTTTGGATCTGCGATGCGCGATGTGCGATGTACAATGTTCGAAGTACAAAGCACGATGAGACCATTCCCCGATTCTTGATATAACAATTATTCAATATCGCATCGCATATATTCTCATCGCATGTTCTCATATCGGCAATTTGCTACTGCAACCCTCAATGTGATAAACTCCAACACATGCCTCTACATGCAATACGAATCATCCGATAAGGAATTGTGTTAATTTAAAGCAATCTTGGGTAACTGCTATGATACTAAAGCGATTGATGACAATTTGCAGCATATTTAAATCATTTTGATTTCTCATATATTTCAGTTTTAAATAATTCCATAATTAAATATGAAATTCAAGACCTTTCTATTTTAAATTTCATTATCTTAAATTTGGTCTTAACTCTGAACAATTTATAAAAATCATGAAATTTGTATAAAACTTATAATATTCTGAGAACATTCATCACTACAAATTCTCAATCTCATTTCTGATGCATTTGTTTTAATTTCAATTCCCTTGAACACAAAGCATTCCGTTTTTATATTTTACTGCTTGCTTTAGTTTAAATAAAATAAATAATGATTTTGGTTATAGGATTTTGGTTAGTTTGACTTTTTCAGTCTTTAATGTTAACTAAAAAAAGATGTCAACTGGTATTGGAGAAATCGATATCTTTCAGGTAAGATCAAATGCAATTATCCAATGGTAAGATTCATGTACTCATTAATTTCCATTTCATTACTTTGGTTTCATTTTTGTTTTTAAATTATGTTGATATAAAAAATATGTTTTGCAGCTCTTCATAAAAAAAGAAGCTTTCAATCATCTGCCAAATCATATTTTGGAAGCCCTATGCTCTTTTCCTAGTTTTATGTTCAAGAAGCAGTGATAGTCTTCGTTGAAACAACTACACTAGGAAGTTTCTAAACCTTTAATATGTTTCTTTAAAGCATTCATTTTATTAGAAAATGATTAAGATAATGCTTTGAAACAAGAAGATTGACATTAGACATAAATTTTTCACTATGGCTGAATTTTATCACCACTGCTATCTAAAGCCTAAAACACCTATAACCCTGCAAGGTATAAGTTTTCTGAATCTCGACATAAGAAGGAATGATTACATGATTATTTTCTTTTACTTCATTTTGTTGAGACATTGGTATAAACATTCTTGTTAGAATTTGTGTTTCAAAATTAGGATTTTCCTTTCCACTTTTAAATTTCTTCATTTTTTTTTTTGTTTGTTGATTTATTTTCTCACTTTAGCTTAACAATTCTTTTCCTTTGGTTTTTAGTTTTGATTTGGGTGACTTTGCCATGATTTATATGGAAGACCTTCTTGTTACCTAACAATGGTTGGCATACATAGGGAAAAATTGGTAATAGTTTACTATTAGATTTTTCTTAAAATCTCTTAATAAGGTTTGTTTTTCTTATTATAAAGGTAGATATACTTAAGGAAGAGATTAAAAAACAAGAGAAGTTGACGAAGTATCATGAAATCTGAGAAATTTCTTTTTCATCAAAATTGTAATTATTTTGAGATTTCAATATTTTATGAAGATCTTTCAAAATTCTATTATTAGTCAAGAAAAGTTATTTTTAACCAAGTAAAGACACTTTACAGCAAAACACTTTTAACTCTGAAATTGTCATTATGAACTCTTAAAGAGTTAATGATTCTCCCTATTTAAAAGAGTTTTATTTTTCTAGAGTATAATCCAAAAATATATTTAAACTTAAAAGATAAGAGGTCTCATCACGAGTCTGCTTACCATGATCATAGGGGAAAAATAGACTGACATTACCAACATTGCTAAAAAAACCAGGGTAATGACTTATGATTGCAAACAATTATAAGAAAATGGGTCTCATCACGAGCCAGCTTGTTCAGTCCAATTATAACCAGTGAATGGCATTGTCAACTATCTGGCTACCAAACCTAGACAATGGCTTTTAAGAATTAAAAATATATATATATATATAAATAAAAAAAATAAAACATATATAAATGGATTTATCTCTAGGTCAATAATTCTTAAATAGATGGGATTTTGGATCATTCATGATTAAAAGGTAACCCTGTCAAGACTATAAATGTTTACTGGCAGCAGTGGCTCTACCTATGAAAAATGAGTACATTTTAAAAGCTAAGCTGTAAAGTGACTCCTGCTTTATCTCTACAACTAATTAAGGACTGATATATAGAGTTTTGAAATATTTTAATTTATGAGGAATTTTAAGAAAATTAAAGTAAGATGATTATTGTTTTTATTCAGACTAATGAACCTAGTCAAGCATTGAAAAAAAATATATTTTCTCTTTAATTATTTTTACTTTAATTTTAGGAAAATTTCATTCATATCAAATCAAGATAACTGGTTCTTCTCCCGTGTGTCGCCAATTGTTGTGGTAAAACACAACCCCCCCATTTTTGACTTGTTCACTTCAAATATTGGGGACCCTTTCTATAAATTTTTTGGCTAAATGCCTTTTAAGATTTTTATTAAGTTGATTATCCTACGATTTTATTATTTCTTTCATTTTCTTTAGATTCTTGTTTTGATTGCTTTGTTAAAATCAATTTTTTATAAGCTTTCCATTGATACTTGTTTTGCCTCATTTGGTCAACTGGTTTGTAAATGGCACTCTTTTTGAAGTCTAATCATTTACGTTGCCTGGGTTAAAAATACGTAAAATGTACATTATTCCATTTTTGTAATTAAATTAGTTCAATAATGCATTTGTTTTAAATATTAACCCTTAGTTAGTTATTACTAATATTTTTCATTTTTTACTTATAAAACTAAATCACGAAGCATCGAGATTTCATTAATTTACTCCAATTTTCAAATAAATTACTAGCCTCGAAAATCCAAAATGTCAAAGTAGCTGTAGTTTAGATAGACAAACCATCCCTTAGGTAAATTCATAACTTAGCATCATTAAAATGAAACCAAAACAAAATAATATTTAATATTAAAATTTAAATTAATTAAATTAATTATTATATTAAATAGAATTAATTTAATTAAATTAAACGGATCGGAAGATCGCATCGGAAGTTTCAAATGACACCGTTTTAAAAAACTGCAATAACTCTCACCTCCCGATTTGCTGATTGCGATTAAGACAAAAGAGCATAAGTCATAGTGAAGCTTCATAATTTATTTGTTTGGGTTTCAAACTCATTCATACGAATAAGTGGTAAGTATTAGTTTAGTGTTAGTATAAGTTAGTTTAATATTAGTTTAATGTTAGTATAGTGATTAGTTTAATATTAATTGAATGTTAGTTTAGTTTTAATTTAATATTTAAAATAATTAATTTTAAATTAATTAAATTAATTAATATGTAGAATATAATTAATTTAATTAAATTATAATAATTAGTTAAATTAATATTAATTAATAAATAGTTTATTAAATAATTATTTTAGTTTATAATTAACAATTAAATTAGAATTCCCCGAATGCGGGTGATTAAGGTTGATAGGACTGGAGGGAGGCCACGGGATGGCGCGTGGTGTGGCCACATGGCCTCCTGCAGGCAGAATTTATTCACCACTGATACAAACTCTGCACCAGGCCTCCACCCTATGCAACATTTATGCTGGTGGGATGGCTGAGACGGCAAGTCATTCAATTTGTACCCGTCCAGCTCGTCTTTCATTCTCATTCAGCTCTTCATTGCTCTCATCCGTCTCCTCTCAACACGCTCCTGCAACAGCCTGCAAAGCTCCATGCCGATACAACTTCGGCCTCTTGGATTCAGATGCTCTCAGGAAGTAAATTATCCTAGCCTCCACACTCACGTTGGCAGGCACTTCCAGCTAGGATGTTGCCTCGACTTTCTTCCAGGTCTTCATTTCACTCACAATCCCTTCTGCCCCCGTCTTTCTGCTTCTTCGCTCGAGCTTTTTGCTCCCTATACCCCCCTGCTACCTCGTTTCTCTTCTGTTCTCCCCTTTAGCCTCTGTGACACCATGCTTAGGCTCAGACATAGACTGAGATGCTGTCGGGGTAGCACTCGAGGCCCCTCCACCAGCCGACGTCGCTCTCATGCTGCTACCTCGCCGTCGTCTTCCTCCGAAGACCTCAGCGGGCATCCTCCCCACGCGCGATATCAATGTGGTAGTGAGCGAGGGCGTCGCGTCCCTTCCTCCCCCAGGCGAGGCTCTGCAGCCTCTAGGCCGCCCGCTGAGTCTCGCCCTGCTCCCTCTGCTTCCCTTCAGAGCCCTACCACTGCTATTTTCCACTTCCAGAGCAATTCCGACAAGCCCTTGGTCATAGCAACAATATCCGTCTCCTTCAAAGAAATCTTAGAGATAACTCTTGTCCCCCCTCCTGCTTCTCACATGGTCAATTTGCAAGCGCCCCCCTCTGCTTCACCCGCCCCTCTGGCTACAGGTATAGACACATCCCGCAAAGCTGTGGAGTGCAGCTCAAGTATCCTTCAGGATGGAGGGATCCAGGTTGGAATTCGTGATGCTAGCACTGCTGCAGTTCAAAGCGGTCCGAGCCATAACGATGAAGATGCTAGATGGTGCAGAATCGAAGAAGAATCGCCTTCAGGAGACTATGGTCTCTAGTGGCTCTCTCCTCGCACAAGTAATTTTTCTCAGTCTATATGATTTTTTTGTTGTTTCTGGTTCCAACAGGTTTTGGTATGTCAAAGTTGATTGCCTCTCTCGAGGCAGTGCAAGAACTCGGATCGAGTCGGTATCCCCATGTGGGCGGCTCAGTTTTGTGTTTAGTTTTGATATGTCAAAGCTGGTTTCCTCTGTTGAGGTAGCTCTTAAACAATGCTCGGGCCAGTTTCCTTTTGAGGGCGGTTCAATTTTTGATATTCTGCTGACAATATGCCTCATGAAGGCCATGAACGCTTCGTATCATATGTTTCCATAATAGATTTAGATTTACTTAGAAAAAAAAAACAATTAAATTAGAATTAATTATTAGATAATTAGAGGCTAATTTATGATAGAATTTTTAAATTAAAATTCTGATTTTTAGCCCAAGAATAGAATTTCCAGATTTATACTAGATTTGACTTATCAATTTTGGAGGCTCATAGATTGAGTTTTACTTGGCTAAATGAGGCCTAGGACGGCTCATTGGAAAGAGAAAATCAAGGAGAACATTTTGAGGAGGTTTCACTAACAGATTTGGTTATTTATTAGGTCAAAAATCAGGAGAAAATCAAGCTCCGAATTTCTTAAAAAAAAATCAATTTTCTGAGTTTTATTTTTTTCATTTTCATTTTGCCCAAAGCCTCTTCTAATTGTAGATTTTCTCATCAATGATATCCTTGGCCAATTAAACCATTCCAGGCATCAATAGAGAACTTATATTTTATTTTCAATTATTTATTCAAATAGAATTTAATTGGATTTGTTTCAATGCCAAAAATGATATTTTGATTTTATTGTTGCATCTCAATTTATTTTGATTTCTTTTTGCAGGAAAAACAGTAGAAGGGATATCGAGAAAAAGATTTCAATCAATGAGAAGGCTCCAACAATTAAAGATTGGAATTTTTGAGTAATTAAAATTGGATTGGGCAGATTTTTCTTCAACAAACTCTCATTTCAAAATTCTTTTGGAAATATTATAAATGAAAGATTGTAGAATGTGAAAAGGGCTGCTCTCCTCTGCAATTCTAGACTTCTAAAAGCATTTCTGTTATAGGAATTTAGATTTGTAGAAGGGAGGAGAGAAAATTTCAGATCTGAACATTATTGAGGGTTTTTCTTTATATCTTGAATGATGTATGATGAGCAGAGTTTGCATTTTCATAGCTCTAGTTTTGAAAACAGAAATTCAAGTAATGTAAAGGATTGTTAGAGACCAGGATCAGAGAAGCGGATTCAATTAAATGGTATTTTTGACATTTCTGTATCAAATACCATTTTCGATTTTATGATAATAAAATTGTTGTTTCATTTTATTCATGTTTATGCATTTCTGTTGATATGGATAATTTGTCTCAATATTGTGATGTATCTCTGTTCTTATGGATTAACTCTGATTTCTGAGTAACTATTTACTCAAAAATCTGTCTTATAAAACTGATTTATTAAATAGTAATGTGTTGCGAATTTCTTCCACATGTTATTGTTTAATTATTGGCTTGACTAATTTGATACTCAATATCATTTTTGTGAATTTCTTCCGGAGTGTTGTTTATTTATTATTTCAGTTAAATGGTCTCAATAGGATGTGTTTTGGTATTCACAAATGTTATGCTAATTGAATTTCTTCGTTAGCTTGATATTAATTAAAAGCCAGACATATTTAAATTCTCATTATTTAATTATCTTGCTCTTAGTTGGGTTAGATTTATATCTGCTTTATTAAGATAGGATTTAGATTAGTTTCTTTTGCTTGCATTATAGAATAAGTTTGCATTTAGATTAAGTTCTACATTCTTTTAAGTCCTCTTCTCAAAGAGGCAAAATCTTAGTTGTGGTTTGGATGAACCCAAATCAGCTTAAGGGTCATTCTCTTGCCCGATCAGCAAGAAGAAATGATCTGATATCCCTGTCTATTGGTAGTTAAAGATACATCGTAAACCAATAGCGATAGGGAAAAGGTAACTGGACCTAGTTAAACCAATCGGAGCCACTACTCCAAATGGAAAAGGAGCTGTATTAAGGTCTAGACTGGGTGGTTATCTCGCAATGTTGTCACAACGATTTTCGAGGCTTCAACAGGAAGATACTTGCTGGTTTGTTTGATCAACATATGGATCTGATGGTGATACATTATGATAACCAGAGTTGCATAAAACTCTCGATTAATCCAATATTCCATGACAGGTCCAAGCATATTGAATGCAAACATCTTGAAGAAGGCACTGACAAGAAGAAAATTTGAATTCCACAGAGACAAGATAGACATAGCAGATAATCCATTTAGTTTTGAGAGAGAGGGTTGAAATGGAGCCCAAAGGTTGCATGTGTGATAAACTCTAGCGAAACTGAATAGCCTCAAAACAACTGAATCAGTATAATGCATCTGTCATCAAATTCTTCTGACTTCTGCTAGCTACTGCACATGTCTTCAGGAACCACTGCGCTGCTGACACCTGCATCCATGCACTCTGCACTTGATTCCAACTCTGATCTGCGCTCCAGTATCTGACACTGTCACTTTGATTTCATGTCCTCACGACATCTGACTGCATCAATCCAACTGATGAGATTCACACCATCTCAATGAATCTTGCACAAAATTTTTTCTTGGGATTATTCATGCATGTTGCTCCACCTCTCACTTGGTGGTATAGCTGGATGCACTCCCTTTTCCCATCTGCCTCGAAATTTTTCTGCATGAGTGGTTGCTCCCACTCCATGATCCTCATCTTGTGGCTGCTCCACATCTTGCGGTTCACTCTTACCTACATGCAAATCCAGCTTCCTCTCAAGGGTCAATTGCATGGCATTCTCACACTTCCCAATGGTAGGAAGCTCTGTAGAAATCGCATCTACATAAAATCTATAGAGATTCTTAACTCGAATTCCAATCTTCTTGGCTTGCCCTATTGCTTTGTGTTTAAGGAAGACCTTTCCTTTTCCAACTCGCGCACATTGTAATTATCCTGCCATCACAAAAGTTTCTAACAAAAGAGCTAATTTTAAATCGAGGATATCTCCCTCATCCGAGCTCCGATTCAACCGATTTTTTTTTTCAATTTGGATATTTTTTTGCAAGGAATCCAAATATGCTATTTGTTTTCAAAAATTTTACATCAAAATTTTCAGATATTCTCTGCAAACTCATGCACCCAAGTAATTCCTGCTCTCATACCATGTAGAAAATTTATAACACAGCTCTGATACCATGTAGAATATTATACAACATGCATATATATCTTGGATTATATGATATAAAAATGCACTAAATTTAACTACTGAATGACTTCCACAAATATTTTGCGGAATTAAAAACAACACAATTTCCAATCACATGAAGCAAATAAGAATAGATCAAAACCACAACACCAGATATTCCCGAGGAAAGCTTACTATTAAAAACCCCTCTATCATATATTGTGTATTCCACAAGGAATCATGAAAGAAGTACATACAAAAATCTTCTCACAAGAGCCCTCGGTACATCAGCTAATTGTCTCACATTGTCATACAAAAATTGGCAAGTTCCTTAGCCAATTTACTGTCTCCAGACAACCTGCCTTGCTCACGCAGTTCCTGATGAATGCAATCCTTAATCACAAAGAATTTCAGCCTTCCTCAACTGCGCTAAGTATCGTGGGCATCCTATGGTGTTATAACTACACATGGGTAGCCTGCTAATATCACAACTGATAGTTACACTTCCCTTTCACCTAGATCTCAACTGGGTCTCCACTGGAATTGACATGCATTCAATTAATAATAGTAAAAACATCAGTTTCGTGTGATATCACTACATGTGAATTAATTAATATTTAATTCACTTTATCTCTCACTAGTGTATCTGTAGTTACAACTACACAACTGACTTTAACTCACTGAACTGAGTTAAATTGATTTACAACTTGCACAACTCATGCACCGTTGCACTTCCAACTCTCTTACAACTAGAATCACTATGTTACAACTAAAGTCAACCTGGATGTCCAACCGACTAACCTATTAACTCGAAATTCACTTAGCTAACTGATTTCCCCCTTCAGTTAACTATTTTCAAGTCCACATTGAGAATATATTATATTTTAGTGTCCATCTATACTAAGGGATAATAAAAATAGACATGCATCTATAAATAGACATGCACATACATATATAAATAGAAATACACCTAAAAATAGCCTGTGTGGGCCCCACCCTAGTGTAGGTGCTTAATTTTCACTAGGATCATGGATGTTGTTTCCGGATGCCAATTTCACTGTTTCTTGTTGCAAACTTCAACACTCCCTCTCAACAAGAAAGGAATTTCCTTGCATGCGACATGCAACTCATGCATGCAACACTACTCTAGTGTTTCTCGCACATGCAACTCTTGCATGCAACACTTCGCCAATGTTTATCACACATGCAACCTTTGCATGCAACACTTCCGAAACTGAATAGCCTCCAAACAACTGAATTAGCATAATGCATCTGTCATCAAAGTCTTCTGACTTCTTCTAGCTACTGCACATGTCTTTAGGAACCACTGCACCGCTGACACCTGCATCCATGCACTCTGCACTTGCTGCCAACTCTGATCTGCACTCCAGTATTCGACATTGTCCCTTTGATTTCATGTCCTCATGACACCTGACTGCATCAATCCAACTGATCCTGCTACTGCTGCTTTCTAGGCTCCTCGTAGCCAGGTATGATTCATGACATTCACACTATAACAATGAATCTTTCTCAAAACTTCTCCTTGGAATTATTCATGCATGTTGCCCCACCTCTCACCTGGTGGTATAGCTGCATGCACTCCCTCTACCCATCTGGCTCAAAATTTTTCTACATGAGTGGTTGCTCCCACTCCATGATCCTCATCTTGTGGCTTCTCCACATCCTGAGGTTCACTCTTACCTGCATGCAAATCCAACTCCCTCTCAAGGGTCAATTGCATGGCTTTCTCACACTTCCTAATGGTAGGAAGCTCTATAGAAATTGCATCTACATAAAATCTATAGAGATTATTAACTCAAATCTAAATCTTCTTGGCTTGCCCTGTTTCTTTGTGTTTAAGGAACAACTTTCCTTTTCCAACTCGCGCACATTGTAATTGTCCCGTCATCACAAAATTTTCTAACAAAAGAGCTGATTTTAAATCGAGGATATCTCTCTCATTCGAGCTTCGATTCGACATTTTTTTTTTTTTTTTTCAAATTGGGTATTTTTTCGCAAGGAATCCAAATATGTTTTTTTTTATTTTAAATTTTGCATCAAAAATTTCATATATTCTCTGCAAACTCGCGCACCCAAACAATTCCTGCTCTCATAACATGTAGAAAATTTATAACACAGCTCTGATACCATGTAGAAAATTATACAGCATGCATGTATATCTTTGATTCACCCGCTCTAACAATGCACTAAAGTTAAATACTGGATCGCTTCTACAAATATTTTGTAGAATTAAAAACAACACAATTGCTAATCACATGAAGCAAATAAGAATAGATCAAAACCACAACACCAGATATTCCTGGGGAAAGCTTACCGATCAAAACCCCTCTATCATATATTGTATATTCCACAAGGAATCATGAAACAATTACATACAAAAATATTCTCACAAGAGCCCTCATTACATCAGCTAATTGTCTCACACTGTCATATAAAAATTGGCAAGTTCCTTAGCCAATTTAGTGTCTCCAGACAACCTCCCTTGCTCACACAGTTCTTGATGAATCCAATCCTTAATCACAAATTTTTTTAGCCTTCCTCAACTGCGCTAAGTATCATGGGCATCCTTTGGTGTTATAACCAAACCTGGGTAGCCTGCTAATTTCACAACTGATAGTTACAATTCCCTTTCACCTAGATCTCAACTGGGTCTCCACTGGAACTGACATGCATGCAGTTAATAATAGTAAAAACATCAGTTGCATGTGATATCACTACATGTGAATTCATTTTCTACATACTGGAGGTATTATCTTGAGTGGATGCATCCACTTAGTCTCCTCTCTGCTTCTCTAATTGTGGCTGCTCCAAAATTATCTGAGGCTTCTTCTGAGGCTGCATGTTGAGAGGCAATTCATGCTCCCTCTCAACCACCAAGTCTTTAAATTTTGCTTTTCTCCTCAAATTTCTGCATACATATTCAACCTCAAGAGCATACAAGTTCTTGACTCACACATTGATCCGTTTCCCCTATCCCATGGTGATGTGTCTAAGGAAAACCTTTCATTTTCTAAATATCACATCATAGCCAATCTCCCAATACTGCTACAGAAACAAGATTCTTATTTATTCCTAGAAAAAAAATACATCTGTGAGTCTGAAAGGGGAGCTAGACGCCCTCTGAAAGGTAATTGTACCTATTTCAGTCGCGCTATACCTCCCATAATCTTAAAACTCTATGCTATATTTGAGGTCTTTCTCCTCCAAGTCACTAAATAGATCTCTATTCCACGTCATATGGAACGAGGCACCGTTGTCAAGATATCGCATGAATCCCATTACAGTGTTGGCCATGCATGCAATGAGAGTAAAATAAAGCCTGAATTGTGAATCTATAGCTTCACTTGTTGCAACAACTGTAGGCTCCTTCCTTGCCTTCTTCTATGAACATTTCGTGGCATAAGGACTGTACTCGTGACAATGAAAACACTTGATGTTGGAAAAATATTTATTCTTTCCATCTACGCCTTGGGACTTCTTTCCCTTGGATTTATTTCCTTTTTTGACTAATGAAAAATCTTCTTCTTTGTCTTTGGAAGAGGTCGCATCTCTGGTGTTCTACCTGATCTCTTCTTGTACCAAGTCGGACCACAATAGTTCCCACTCTGGTAACTTCTCCCTCCCATTTACCGAATCCTAGTAGCTGTTCCAACTCTTGGGAAGGCCTAGAAGTGCTAGGTTCACCAAATCATTCTATGGAATCATAAAACCAACACTTCCAATCTCATCTCGACATTGAGTGAAATTATTCAAGTATTTTTGTATTGTCTCACCCTCCTTCATCTTGATTTTTCTGAGATTTTCCTTCAACGCCAGCTTCCTGTGGTCACTTTTGTTCTGAAACAGATATGTTAGGGCCTTCCACATAGTATATGGAGTTTACTTTCCATGGAATTTCGAGAAAATATGATCTTGAACTCCTTCTAACATAATCCTTCTCGCCGTTGCTAGATTCTTCTTCCATGCATCAAGATTTTGGTCATATGATGTTGCGAACCGGGGAATATCACTACCTATTTATTATTTCAGTTCATTGTCCTCCAACACTGCCTCCATCCTATCCTTCCAAGTTATGTTATTCAAACTACCCTCATGGGCATATTCGAGTCTCAATCCACAAAAAGGCACCTTGATCTGCTGCTAGTCCTGAAGAAAAAATCCGCAAATTTGATTCACCTGTTCAGAAAAAACTCGTATTCTTCTCCTCAATTGTGATTCCTGATTCGATACCATGTATAAAATCTCCATAGATTCAATTGATCTTGTAATATGCTAAAAAAAAAGACTTGAATCAATTCTAAAAATTGCGGAAACCATTTATGATCGCACAATCACATGAACAAGAAAGAGAAAAAATATCAATCACACAACACAAAGATTTATCTGGGGAAGCCTTAGCTAAAAACCCCACTATTTGTATATTGCATAAAGTCAATAAAATGAAACAATACAATGTTATCTCTTCCTGAGAAAACTCTGCACTATCTCTGATTGTCTCACACTGACCTTGGCAAGTTTGGTCTAATATTTAATTTAATATTCCAAAATTGGAAAAGCAACAATATGGAACATAAAAATGGAAATAGTAGTGAATATAAATACACCAAGACATGAGACAAGTATAGAGTCATCTTATTATGAGTATTAGCTGCAAATAAGTACAATATCTTTGTAGAAATTTAATACAAATTATGTATTGCCTAGATTCTCCTCGTCTAACAATTATATGCCACTCTTAAATACAAAATCGCTTCTACAAAATATTTGTGGAATTTAAAAATATTATGAAGAAATATTATGAAGAAATATCAATAAAAAATAACACAGATGTTTTTACCGGGAAAGCATAAAGCTAAAAACCCCACTATCATATATTATGTATATATCATGGATCATGAAACAATCTCATACAAAGATCCAATCAAAGAGCTCTCAGTACAATATACAATTGTCTCACACTGTCATACAAAAATTGGCAAATTCATGTGCCAATTTACTGCCTCCAGATAACCTATCTCCACCTCACAATCCCAACTGATAGCAATCCTTGAATGAATGGAATCCTGCTTGCCTTGACTAAACAATCCTCATGGGCACATTCAATGTGTGTGTGGTTGCATTTGTGCATCCACTAATGTCACAACTGATAGTCAAAATTTCCCTTTCACCTACATCTCAATTGGGTCTCCACTGGATCCGACATGCATGTAGTTAACAATAGTAAATCTTCAATTGCATGTGAGACCACTGATTGTGAATTAATTAATAATTAATTCATTGATCGCTCACTAGTGTATCTTTAGTTACAACTAGCACATCTGAGTTTAACTCACTTAACTGAGTTTAACTCCCTTAACTGAGTTAAGTTACTTTACAACTCTCATAACTACAATTCCAACTTTTTTACAACTTCGAATCACTCAGTTACAACTAAGTCCACTTGCATGTCCCACTAACCAACCTCTAAACACAAATTTCCTATAGATAACGGATTTTCCACTTTAGTTAACTATTTCCAAGTGCTCATTGAGAATAGATTATTGTTTATTGTCCAACTAAAATTGAGGGATAATAATAGCTGACATGCATCTATAAATAGAACTTGCCCATACATCTATAAATAAACCTCATCTATAAATAGAATTTTCTCCTTCATCTATAAATAGAATTTTCTCATGCATCTATAAATAGACATCCACCTAAAAATAGCCTGAGGTTCCATCCTAGTGTAGGTGCATAATTTTCACTAGGATCTTCTTGTTGAATCTCAACACTCCCTCTCAACAAGAAAGGGATTATCCTTCACCCCGATCCTGTCTCTATGGTATTCGAATTTTTTCCCGGTGAGTGCCTTCTTCAGAATATTTGAATCCTGATCTTTCGTAAGAATGTATTGAAGCAAAATTAACTTCCTCTGCACACAATCTCTGATATGATGTTACCAGATATCTATATGCTTAGATCTATCATTAAACACAAGATTAATCGAGAGTTTAATGCAACCCTGATTATCACAGTGAATCACTGTCGGATCTAAATGAGAACCAAACAAACCAACCAAGATATTTCTCATACATATAGCTTCACATGTAGCTTGAATCACTGCCATGTATTCCGATTTCGCTGAACTAAGTGCCACAGATCTCGGGTTCCTTTTGTACCAGGAAACAACTGTAGATCCAGTACCAAAGACCCCCTCCGATGTTCTCTTTCTTTCCGTTGGGCTGCCTGCTCAATCTGCATCCGTGAAGCCATGCAACTTCACCTCATCCATCTATATGTACCATAAGCCATACTCAGATGTGCCTCTCAGGTATCTTAGGACATGCTTGCCCGCCTTCCAAAAGAGCTTGGTAGGATTAACCATCGCTTGAATTCGCTGGTTAACCACATAGCAAATGTCCAGTCTCGTGTTCACTAGATACATTAGCGAACCCACTAACTGTCGATAGACAATAGCATCCACTACCTCTCTAGATGTAGCATCCTCTTTCCTCTAGTTTCCTGGAAGAGGAGTATCCATGAGTTTGCAGCCCTCCATGTGAAACTTATCCAGTATCTCCCTTGCATACTTTCCTTGAGACACAAAAATTTCACCATCTCGTTGCCATATTTCCAATCTACGGAAATAATGAAGGAGGCCCATATCCTTCATCTCGAACTCCTTTTCAAGGTCATACTTGCATGAGTGTATCAAATGCTCATCACCAATCAATATTAAATCATCAACATAAAGAACAATGATTAAAAGCTTACCCTCCACCACAATTTGGTATAGGTTTCCATCTGCCTCACTTTTGGTGAAGCCCAGTCTGGTGAAATAGATATCTATCCGAGCGTACCAAGCACGGGGTGCTTGCTTCAACCCATACAACGCTCTTTTGAGTTTGAACACATGCGACTAGCTGCTGAAGATCTCAAATCATTCAAGCTGCTCTACGTACACCTCTTCCTCAATGATATCATCGAGAAACACAGTCTTCACATCCATCTGATGAATGCGCCAACCTATCCGCGCTGAGAGAGAAAGGATGGTCCTTATGGAAGAATACCTTGCGACAGGTGCAAATTTTTCTTCATAATCAATCCCCTTGATCTGTGAGAATCCCCGGGCCACAAATCTGGCCTTGTATTTATCAACACTCCCATCAGCTGTTTGCTTTACCTTGTAGATCCATCTCGAACCTACCACTGATTTATTAACCAGCCTTGGAACAATTTCCCAAGCACTGTTTTTGATAATGGAGTCATACTCCTCCACCATTGCATCTACCCATGTGGGCCCCTGCACTGCTTCCTGAAAGGAAGATGGATCAGTCACAATACATTTGCTCATGAGAGCCATGTATCCAGTAAATTGGTCAGGAGACTGTCTTTGTCTGCGTTGTGAAGTAGGGGCTCCTACATTTTGTGCAACATCAAGTCTCAACCTATCAACTTTTGTGGTATGCCTTCTTCCAGTTATTATGTTTGGCTCTGCATGAGTGGACTCATCCACTCCATGAAACTCCTCCTGTGGTTGATCCACATCTAGAGACTCATCTCTGGGAACCAACAGTTCCTCCTCCGTATGCAAGTCTAGCTCTCTCTCAAGCGACAACCGCATGGCTTTCCCCTCATCAAATTTTATATCCCGTCGCATAACAATCATCTTACTGTTAGGAAAATACACATGATAATTATAGGGTGTTTCTATGTACCCCACAAAAATCCCAACTTCAGCAGTCGGCTCTAGCTTCTTCCTGGCGTTCTTAGTCACATGCACATAAAGAGATGAGCCAAAAATCTTAAAGTGTGAAAGATCGGGTTTCTTACCAGTGAAATCTTCTTCACGTGTACTCATGCCAAGTACTCTATGAGGACAAAAATTTTTCACATAAACCACAGTGTTGCATGCTTCCGCCCACAAATGCATTGGTAGATCCTGATCACGCAACATCGCTCGTGCTGCACCCATGATCGTTCTGTTCTTCCTCTCTGCAACCCTATTTTGCTGTGAGTTATGAGGCACTATGAGTTCTCTTCAAATTCCTTCTTTGCTACAGAAGTATTTGAATTTGTTAGAGATGTATTCTCCACCATTATCGCTCCTCAGAGCCTTCACTTGCTTCCCCGATTCTTTCTCCACCAATGCCTTAAACTCACAGAACTTTGAGAATGTTTGATCCTTCTTCTGCATGAAGAAGATACAACATTTATGAGAAAATTCATTAGCAAAAATAACATAATACTTATGTTATGTTGTTGAAGCAACTGAGAATGGTCCACACATGTCTATGTGAATTCTCTCAAGGATCCCTGAAGCACGGTTCTCCTTTTCCTAAAAGGTGGGCTTTACATACTTCCTCATGGTGCAACCCTTGCACTAATCAAACTGAGCAAGTGTTCCCATTGGAAGTCCAGTAGATATTTTCTACATGACTGTCAAGGCTCCATGATGAAGATGGCCCAATCGCCTGTGCCATAATTTGACCTCATCCCGGCTCACCACTTCTTTCGCCTTGCCCATCATGGTAGCACATCCATCTACCTCTAGCTTGTAGAGATTCTTAACTCGAATCCATATCCTCTTGGCTCGACCCGTTGTTTTATGTCGCAAGAAAGCTTTTCCATCACTGAAAACAACGTCATAGCCTCTGTCCTCCAACATTGCGAATGAGACCAAGTTTTTCTTCAGACCTGGAACATGCATATCATATTTTAATTGAAATGGTTTACCTGACTCCCTCTTAAAGGTAATGGTACCAATTCCATTCGCACGGTATCTTCCATCGTCACCCATATCTATATGCATTTGGAGATCTTTCTCCTCCAAGTCACTGAAAATCTCCTTATCTCCCATCACGTGGAAGGAAGCACCACTATCCAAATACCACACTGATCCCAGTGCACTTGACACCATGCATGCGATAAAAGAGAAGTCAAGTTAAAATTGTGAGGCAAGGGCCTCACCAGCTGCAACTCCAACAACCTTCTTGTTATTCTTCTTTTGCAGACAATTAGTAGCAAGATGCCCATGTTCGTGATAGTGAAAAGACTTCACCTTGGACATATCCAAATTCTTGCCTTTAGACTCAGATTTAGAATGGAATTTATTCCCCTTCCCCTTCTTTGCCTTGGCAGCCAAAGCACAATCCTCTTCATCATCATGCTTTGATGAAGATCCATCTCTGGTGTTCCGCCTGAACTCCTCCTGCACCAGATCCGACCACAGTCATTCCCAATCCAACAAATTTTCCCTTCCATTGACAGAGTCTTCATAATTGTGGCAACTCTTAGGAAGTTCCAAGAGATCCAAGCTCACGAAATCATCATCAAAAAAAATTATTCCCACACTCCCCAGTTCATCCTGACATTGGAAAAAATTCGTGAGATACTTTGGAATGTCGTCGCCCTTTTCCATCTTGATCTTCCTGAGTTTATCTTTGAGCGTCAATTTCCTATGGTTGTTGCTACTTTGGAAAAGATCTGTCAAAGCCTTCTACATAGAATATGGTGTTGATTTCCCATTAAGGCTTGAGACAATGTGGTCTCTAACACCTTCCAACAGAATCCTCCTTGCCTTTTCCACTTTCTTTTTCCATGCATTAAGTAATGCAACATCTGTCGAAGTGGGCTTAGGAACATCACTGTCAATGAATTCCTTCAAGCCATTATCTTCAAGCACCGCCTGTATCCTATCCTTCCAAGCAATGTAGTTCGAGATGCCCTCGAGTGAATACTCTACCTGCAAGCCATTGAAATCCATTTCGATGTTAACTCAACTGTAGCACCAAGAAAGTCATTCTGCAAATTCAAATTCTTTCCACTAACAAACTCAGCTCCTGCTTCAAAATTGCAATCTCTTGTGCTCTGATACCATGTAGAAATTTAATACAAATTATGTCTTGCTTGGATTCTCTTGATATAAAAATTATATGCCACTGTTAAATACATAATTTCTTCTACAAAATCTTTGCCAAATTTAAAACACAATTGCCAATAGCAATATTATGAAGAAAGATAAATCACATATAACACATATGTTTTTACCGGGAAAGCATAAAGCTAAAAACCCCACTATCATATATTCTGTATATATCATGGATCATGAAACAATCTCCTACAAATCTCTAATCCAAGAGCTCTCAGTACAATATACAATCATCTCACACTATCATACAAAAATTGGCAAATTCATGTGCCAATTTACTGCCTCCAGACAACCTGCCTCCACTGCGCAATCCCAACTGATAGCAATCCCTGAATGAATGGAATCCTACTTTCCTTGATTGCAAAATCCTCATGGGCATATCTGATGTGTGTGTGGTTGCATGTGTGCACCCACTAATGTCACAACTGATAGTCAAATTGTCCCTTTCACCTACATCTCAACTAGGTCTCCATTGAATCTGACATGCGTGTAGTTAACAGTAATAAATCTTCAGTTGCATGTGAGACCACTGATCTCTCACTAGTGTATCTTTAGTTACAACTAGAAAAACTGAGTTTAACTCACTTAACTGAGTTAAACTACTTTAAAACTATCATAAATACAATTCCAACTTTGTTACAACTTCGAATCACTCAGTTACAACTAATTCCACTTGCATGTCCCACCAACCAACCTCTGAACTCGAATTTCCTATAGCTAACTGATTTTCCACTTCAGTTAACTATTTCCAAGTGGTCATTGAGAATATATTATTGTTTATTCTCCAACTACTATTAAGGGATAATAATAGCCGACATGCATCTATAAATAGACATGCAATCTATAAATAGAACTTGCACATACATCTATAAATAGACCTCATCTATAAATAGAATTTGCTCATGCATCTATAAATAGACTTCATCTATAAATAGAATTTTCTCATGCATATATAAATAGACATCCACCTAAAAATATCCTGAGGCTCCATCCTAGTGTAGATGCATAATTTTCAGTAGGATCTTCTTGTTGAATCTCAACAATCTTGAGGAACAAGTCACTCAAGCAAGACAACACAAGCCTCCAATAATCAAATATGTTAAAACATGAAGTGTTGCTGCTACTCAAAATGCCGGAGGACCAATACAACACAGTCCTAGTGAGTGTAGCTACAACTGGAAAATTTAAATGTATAGATCTATAAATACAGAGCTCAAGAAGTGTCAGGAATAGAGAACTAAGCTCCCAAGCACATTTCCAAAGCAACCTAGAAAGGGTTTCTGGAAAAAAAAAATAAAAAAAAATACAAAATGATGAGATGAAACCTTAGGGCTGAATAATCTCTGCAACTTGATAGGAGGTGGCTGATTTGAGGTAGATATGGTTGATATTCCTCCAATATATTTCCCAGGTGAAGGGCTACACCCCTCACTGGAAATATGACTCACCAACTGGGGCCCTAATTCCTCCCCTACAACTGCTCATCAAAATAATGTAGTTTCTGAAGGGAACTGCGCTATAGGTGATGGTAACAACTTTTCCTACTTCCATATGACAAAATGATGCCCAAATTCCTTCCTTGCTAGCCTCCCGAATGAAGGGCTGAACCCTCCAATGGAAAACAAGCTTAGAAAATGAATTTGTCCCTCCTCCATTGCTACTGCCCTGCAAAACAACACAGTCCCGAACGAGATTGCACTATGGATAATGGATGAATCTTGGCCTGATGCTGGATAGTGGAAATGAAGCTCAATATATTTCTCCTGAGGAGGCACTCGAAGTCCCCCGAGGATGAGGGTGGGATTCCCGCTCAGGAACACCCTTGTGCTAAACAACACATCAAACTCCGCTAAACAACTGAAGTGTGCAAGGAGTCATAAAAGACCAAGACATAAAAAATAATCATAATTCCCTCAATGGCTGCCATCCTATTCCTTATATGCTTTGTGAGTTTTCTCACCTTGGGTCCTACACATTAAAGCCACTACTCTCATGGAGACTTCCTTCCACTAACACTGCGATGTATCTCATTAACTATCCACTTCCTTCATACCAATGCTGTTTATTTGGTCAAACATGACCCTGTCCACATGCTCAAGGCCCTATTCACACCCATAAGTGCTTTATTCAGCTGCTACAATGACCCACATTCACATTAGAAGTGGTTTTATTCCTACTAAGGAGATTTATGGGTCTCCCTACCCTCTTATTCATCTATCTAAAGGATAAAAAAAATTTAATATTCTAACTAGCTGAAAGCTAATTTGGAATATTACAGTCCTCCCATCCCAAATATTGCTTGTCCTCAAGAAATTGTAAGGGTGAATGCTGCAAAAATTATCCTCCTCCCCTGGTGGCACCCACATATGATAAGATATCCCACTGAATAAGGTGTCCTCCCATCAACATCCTCCTTAGCTGTTCCTCCCAAGTGTCCAAGTTAGCCAAATGGATCACATCATAAGGAAGTGAGAGATCTATGGTAGGAATCACATACTATCCAATATTATCACTGGAACATGAGGCATAAGAAATGTTGGAGATATTATTCCCAATGAACAACTCCAATCCATGTGCCCTTCCTCCAACCATGCCAACAATAATGATCAAGACATCATCTACATATGGGATCAAAATCAAAGCTACACTGACTGCTATATGAATTACCAGAGGATGATAATAGTTCCCCAAGTGGAACCAATGCAGTTCTGCTCCTAGTTGCCTCAAAAAATGATGTGATAAGTGGCTTCCAAACCACTTTCTTGCTGCCACTATCCTCTCACATGCTTGGAGAAAGTAATTGATGTGTGGTGTCAACTGAGTACACCCAAAATAAGATATAATCTCCCCCAAGCCTCCTAGTGAGTGGCCATTCCCATCACTGATTGTGGCCCCAAGTAGACCATGAAGTCTCAAGAAAAGAGTTCCCTTTTGTGGAGAAAAGTACTGTAAATGAATGAAAAAGGAATAAAAATACTTGGTTAGTTGATCATTATGCAAAAAAACACAATCCTTACCATGTACCTTTGGCAAGATGGTGAAGAGATTCATAGATGAGCCTTCCCACATCTCTATAGGAAAGGGAAGTGGTTGTGACAACCCTGAAAGGTGGTTGTTATCCTCCTCAATCTTAGAAAAAACCATACACCTCCTGATATGCTGGGGCACATCCTCTTTGAGACCCTTCCAAGAGAATCCATCCACAATGGTTTGATATGCCCCCATGAAATATGTGAGATAGGAAAGGAGTGCTTCATGTGCTGAATGTAGAATCTTCTTCTTGAGCTTAGATTCTCTAGCCAAGAAGATCCTATTATGATAACAGATAACTCCATCCACCATTGTATACCTCTCATCTATCACCTGTCCATCGAGTACTTTGCATGTGAAGAGATCCTTGGAATATTCCACCAATAGTTGGGATTTCCAATAAGGATCTATACCCATCAATGACAACACTGCTGGTTTTTTTGGATAAGCACCTGTCATTTTACTGCCCTCCTCTTTGACATGTCTAATGCCAAGGTAATATGCTGAGATATTGTTATCTTTCCACTGCTGCCTCCTTTGTAGCTTCTCTTGCTCAAGTAGAGGTTGAATTTTATGGAGGTTAGCCTTCACTTGGAAGCTATCTCCCCTCCAAAACTTTCTGAGTTTGGCCAATGTATGCATGAGTGCCAAAAACCCTCTACCATATATGGAAAATTCCTCCCTATGTGGAAGTATCTTCTGGTTCTCAAAGACCATAGAGTAGCCCCCTTGCACCATGATGGTGCCTTCATCCATCCCTGAAATACCTCCTCTTAGTGCAAGATCCTTGGTGAGAGTTGGTAATACTGATACCAGAAGAATGTCCCTCTCTTCCTTTAGCCTACCAAAGACTCTGAACTGTGCTAAGCTCACCCAAGGTTTTCACCTCATCCGGATCTATGAGTGGTTCAACTTGTTGTGAGAACTCTCTAACCAACTCCTGATCTAGGGGCCTTCATGGTGGGATGCCTCCAAATAATACTACATCATGGGTCAAGGTTAACTGCATAATTAAGTGGACTATTGTGTCCTAGCTCCCACTGCACAAATCAGGCTCTATCTTGTGTGAAACAACTATATGAGGGGGATAAGTGTTCATGCCCTTGATCACCTGATGCATACCACTCTTCTTATCTACCCACTCCATTTACATGGTCTCCCAATCTGTGGTGACCTTTCCCAAAGTAATCAACCACTACACACCCAATATCACATTGGTGTCAGGGATATCAACCACAAAGAAGTGATCACTCAAGGTGTATGTTCCCACGGTGATAGATAATCCCGAAACATAATTTATGCACTGCATGGTTCTGGCTCTTGGAACCAAAACTGAAAACCCCTTAAAATCATCAGTGTGTATTGCTCTCCTTTGTACTAAATGAACATTAATAAAGTTGTGGGTAGCCCCACTATCAATTAACATTGATACTCTTTGATTCTGAATGGTACCTCGGACTCTCGAAGTCAGATACTCGGGCACTCCCTGCAAACATGCAAGGGCCCCTCCAACTGGAGAAAATGCCCCATTTACACCTCCTGGTGGTGGTGGATCCTTTCCTGCTATCCCAGTGCTGTTTCCCCATTCTGGCTCCTCTTCTCCCTCTTCCTCACTATCAGAGATACCTCTATATAGTGTGCCTTCCCTGCTACACATCGATGCCCTAGAGCCCATGGTTCTTGGCATGTGAAGCAAAGATTCCTTCTCCTCAATTATCTTCGGACATCATCACTAAGAGGTACTTTGTTTTGGTTATATTTTGAAGGGAGAAACTTCACATATTTCACCTTTTGCTGGAAGGGTGGCCTTGGCTAAAATAGAGCCTTTTCCCTTGGCAAAGCATCTTTTGAATCTCTTTCCCTTTCAATAACATCTTGAAGAGTGTTTGGTTTAGTAGATTTAACCAACCCATGCAGAGGCTCCGCTAGCCCATCAATGAACATATAAACCCTTCTAGCTGCATATAAATCAGGAACCATGACATAAAGTTTTAGAAACTTAGAAATATAGGTTTCTGGATTACCTTACTGTTTAAGCTTGGCTAGCTCAATAAGAGGTGCCTCCAGGTCTCTTTGATCAAACCTCTCTACTAACCTTCGGGTGAACTCTGAATATGCAGTCACATTGGCATGCCCCAATGAGAAAGACCATGAAAACACCAATCATGTGCCTCACCTTCAAGATGAAGCGCTGCTATTTTGATGGATTCTATCTCTGGTACTTGGTTCAAATGGAAGTATATGTATAGCTTCTCCACCCAATACTTGGTTGTGCACTTGGATGATCCATTAAAAGCGGCCAAAAAGAATCTACCCATGGTCCTTTGTAGATAATTTTTCTGTGTGAATCCTCCACTTCTATTGTTATAACGGGGTCTCCAGTTGTATTTGATCTTATATTATCTTTGAATCTCTAATATTGAGACTCATGCTCTAGGAAATAATCTTCAAGAGTTTCTTGTTCTTGGGGTCCTCCATTTCGCACTACTAAGAATGTAGGCATAGTGAAGTGTTGGGAAACTTACCGTCTCACTAGTTGATCATACCAGTGATGTGAAATGCCAAAGATTTCTCCACATGGAAACCCTTTAGGGGATTCTTTGTGTCTCTCCATCCTCATCTCCCTAATTTCTCCGGCAATGTCCTGCATGGTTTGAAGAAGAAGCTCGGGGAACTCCTTTTCATCCTTCTCTCTTGATATGGGAGTTTTTACCTTGTATTCTTTGTTGCCTGTATAATCATATATCTGGTTTCTATTGATATACTGCTTCTCCCTTTCTGTGAGAGGCTCTCCTTCTTCTGATGACATAATGGCTGAAATACATAGGCTGAGCCAAGATTATGCTCTAATACCATTGTAATATTCCAAAATAGGAAAAGCAACAATATTGAACATAAAAATGGAAATAGATGTGAATATAAATACACCAAGATATGAGACAAGTATAGAGCCATCTTATTATGAGTATCAGTAGCAAATAAGTACAATATCTTGAGGAACAAGTCACTCAAGCAAGACAACACAAGCCTACAATAATCAAATATGTTAAAACATGAAGTGTTGTTGCTACTCAAAATATCAGAGAACCAATACAACATAGTCCCAATGAGTGCAAATACAAATAGAAAATGTAAATGTATATATATATATATATATATATATATATATATATATAAATACAGAGCTCAAGAAGTACCGGGAATAGAGATCTAAGCTCCCAAGCACATTTCCAAAACAACCCAGAAAGGTTTTATGGAAATACACAAAATACAAAATGATGAGATGCAGCCTTAGGGCTGAATAATATTTGAAACTTGATAGGAGGTGGCTGATATAAGGTAGAGATGGATGATATTCCTCCAATAGATCTCTCGGGTGAAGGGATACACCCCTCACTAGAAATCTGACTCACCAACTAGGCCCCTAACTCCTCCCCTGCAACTGCTCATGAAAATAATGTAGTGAAGGAAACTGCGCTGTAGGTGATGGTAACAACTTGGCCTATTTCCAGATGAAAAAATGATTCCCAAATTCCTTCCTTACTAGCCTTTCGGAAGAAGGGCTGATCCCTCATGTGGAAAACAAGCTCAAAAAATGAATCTATCCCTCCTCCACTGCTACTGCCCTGCAAAAAAACACAGTCCTTAAGGAGACTGCACTGTGGATAATGGCTGAAGCTTGGCCTGATGTCGGATAGTGGAAATGTAGCTCAATATACCTCTCCCGAGTAGGCACTCGAACTCCCTCGAGGATGAAGGTAGGATTCCTGCTCGGGAACACCCTTGTGCTAAACAATACAACAAACTCTACTAAATAGATGAAGTGTGCAAGGAGTCATAAAAGACCAAGACAAAAACAATAATCATAATGAACTATATGGCTACCATCCCCTTCCTTATATGCTTTGTGAGCTTTCTCACCTTGGGTCCCACACATTAGAGCCACTACTCTCATGGAGACTTCCTCCCACTAACACTGCACTGTCTCTCATTAACTATCCACTTCCTCCATACCAGCACTATTGATTTGGTCAAACTTGACCCTGTCCACATGCTCAAGCCCCTATTCACACCCACAAGTTCTTTATTCAACTGCTACAATGACCCACATTCACATTAGAAGTGGTTTTATTCCTACTAAGGAGATTTATGGGTCTCCCTACCCTCTTATTCATCTATCTAAAGGATAAAAAAAATTAATATTCCAACTAGTTGAAAGCTAATTAGGAATATTACATTTAACCACTTCCCTGCACCTGACTGACCAACCTTGCTTGTGCATTCCTGAGGGAATTGAGCCCCTATTAATTAGGAAATTCCAACTAATTTATTACGCAATACATCCAAGGCATCATGATGACCTCATGCATGACCTATACAATTTTCTAATTATACAACTGATAATCTACTTCTCTTTAACTCCAATCTCAACTGGGTCACTCGTAGAACTGACAGGAAACAACTATTTATAGTGGATTATTAGTTATTTTATTGATCACCGCATGTGAAATAAATCAGATTTGATTCACTGGACCTCTCATTAGCTCACCTCTTAGTTAGAACAAGTTCAACTAATTTTAACTCAAATAATTGAGTTAACTATTATAACTCAAAATAAAATGCAACTGGACCCCCTAAAAATTAGAGTGAACTCTACATGCCTCTAGTTTGACCCTCAACAAAAATTGACTAAGCTAACTAAGTCTCCCTAACTCAGTTAACTCGCATAAGATGTCACATGACGTGGAATTACAATTTCCTTCTAATTTAATTAAGGGAAAATTAAACTAGAATCCTTCTTGGTTCCATTTTCAATATTTCTTGTTGCCATTTTCAACACTATTAGAGTGGTTCTATTCCCTGCAACCCTTCCTCTGATACCATTGTTACACGGTGGTATCAAAGTGAGGATGTAGCACTGGACCTCACGTTTGATGTGATTGTTATGCATGCATGATAGTTGCCAATATGTTTGCTATGCATGCATTTTGATGGTCATTGCTGTAGTCTTGTGTCATCGTGATGATATATATATATATAGTGCTAATCTGGATTGACTTTGTAGATGAGATAACTTCCCCTGAATTACACATAGGTATGATTTTGATTATGTCTAAATTTGGTTTATCTAACATAACTTGTTTGTAGGAGATAGAAGATTAGAGATGAAAAGTAGAATGGTGGACTATAGTTCACATGAATCCCCTTACAGGTATGTTGTGAATTTTATGGAATGGGAAAGGTCAGTTGGGCAACAAGGAGAAGAGTACTCTCCTGATATAGCAAATATAGAGAGAATTTTGAAGGCATATATTAGAAGTTGTAAGGTAGATAATAGTAGGTTCATTGAGGCACATGAAAGGCTTTCCAGAGCTCAGGAAAAGCAAGTGGAGGTCAATGCAGTCATCTTTAAAGTCTTTAAGATTTGAAGAAGTAGGGAAAACCAAGGATTAATCATGGATATGAAGAAAGGACTAATGGGGAATATGGCAACATGTATCATGGAGGACACATGTTAGACAAGTATGACACAGTCAGATGTGCAGATCTTTAGAAGACCAGAGATGAAAAGTAGAATGGTGGACTATAGTTCACATGAATCCCCTTACAGACCTGTTGTGAATTCTATCGAATGGGAAAGGTCAGTTGGTAGCAAGGAGAAGAGTACTCTCCTGATATAGAAAATATAGTGAGAATTTTGAAGGCAGATTTCAGAAGTTGTAAGGAAGATACTAGTAGGTTCATTGAGGCACACGAAAGGCTTTCCAGAGCTCACAAAAATCAAGTGGAGGTTAATGCAGTCATCCTTTATAGTCTTTCATATTTGAAGAAGTAGGGATAGCAAAGGATTAATCATGGATAGGAAGAAAGGACTAATGGGGAATATGGCAACAGGTATCATGGAGAACACATGTTAGACAAGGATGACACAATGATACGTGACAGATCGTTAGATACACTTGACAGGCGGGCTAGCACTCATGGATTATATTCTAGCTTTATTTCAGAGAGACATCATCATCATTACTGCTAATATCCCTATAGGAAGAGTGAGAAACAATATTTTCTAGAGGATTTCAAGAAAGCCAAGCCTCTTACGTTTGAAGGGGATGTGAAGAAATTAGAAGATGCAGAAGCATGGCTACTTTGGATTAAGAAGTTATTCATATTTCATGATTATTCAAAGAATATGAAAGCCAAGATAGTGATATTCAGTATCAAGGGAAAATGAGATATCTGGTGGGAAGATCTGAAGTGTGTCAGAGGCATCAAGGTAGAGGAGTTGAGTTGGGATGAGTTTAAAAGACTCTTTAGGAAGAAGTACTTTTATGATAGATATTATGATGGAAAGGCAAATGAATTCTATGATTTGATATGGGTTCCATGAAATATGAAGAGTACATGACTAATTTTATAGATCTATTGAGGTATATGCCCTACCTCAAGGCTGAAAAGACGAAGGTCTAGATGTTCATCAATAGATTTCCTTTATCATTTAAAGATCAAATTGAGTATGGTGAGCCTCGATCATTAGAGGAAGTCATTAGGAAGTTGACGCATTGTTATGACTAGTCTAAGTGTAAGTCTAAGACTAAGCGAGATCACAAAGGTAGTGAGAAGATCAAAGGAAAGTGGGCTAAGAAGTGATGAATACCTCCAGATGTAGGTGATAAGGAAAATGTAGCATCATACAAGAATTTTAATGTAATTGATAGAGGGGATGGATTTCAGTCTGAGGATCAAAATAAGGGTGATGGTAGGTGTTATCACTCTAGAAATTCTAAAGTTGTGAGATTTTTGGTTTTTAGTCAAAGAACACTAGAGGTAACCACAGACCAACTTCAAACTCTAGGATCTAGCCTTCCTAGGGTTCAGAGAGGGCTCTCTCTTTAAGATTTAAATTGGTTTGATTTGTAAAATATTAGGCTAGTTATGATTGTGCAGTTTTGGTTTGGTTTTGATTGATTTGGTGGGAAAAAATCACTTGAAGGGATGGATAGTGGTAGATCTATTTTTCCATTGGGCTAAGGAGTCAAAATCAAGCAAACAGGCCTGGGATCAAGGCCAAAAAGTCAAATGTTTTCAGGGCAATATAGAAAACCCTTGAAGATCTTGGAAAGTTGTTTTTATGAGTTGGAATGATCGGGATAAAGGGAAACTAAGAATCCTTTGATCCAGAAAAAGGAAGTAGTGGGAAGAAGTCAAATGAGAGAGGGAGAAATTAAGGGTTCCCTACACTGGAAATCAGAGGAAAACATAGAAATGATAACTAGTTAAAAATAGGGTGCTCTTAACAAATCCTGTATTAATACTCCTAGTTATTCATTCAAATTTAGAACAAACATAGATGGATGCATGTAACAAAGAAATATAACAATGAAAATTAAGGAAATACTTCACTCCAAATATCTCATCACAGGAATCCTGAAGTATGATTCCAATTGGTTTGATCCAGCCTTCTACTCGAAATTTGACACACAAAAGCTTTCAAGTCCAACAAAAATGACTATAACAATCTTTAGCAATTTATTCCCCGCAAAATACTTCTAAAGATGAAGTATTTATACATAGCTCTTTACAAAATATCCTAGAATGCTTCTAGGAATTATCGAAGGGAAATAAAATATCTTTACAACAATAATAGAGACAACTGCTTAACAAATTAGCACGCAGTCCTATCTATTCAAAAGAAATAGAAACTGCTTTGAGGATAAGATGCAGGTGGCTGCCTTGGTGTCCTCCTTGCTGGCTTTAGATATTTAATTTTTTTTTGGAATTTGATCTGCCTTGTTTGATACTCTTTCTCTGATTCTCTCTAAACTCAGATACTCTTTAACCATAGTCAAAATTGTCTGTTGTTGTAAAAATCTGTTTTGACTGAAAATCAGAATTTTTTTTCTCCTCCTTTCATCTGTCTGTCTTTTATCCTTCATAATAAATCTGTGAGTGACTACCAATCCTCATTTTTAGGAATTTGTATATTTTTTAATTTCCTGAAGTTTTCATCAGCTTCAGTGTATCTGGAAAAAGTTGGCTTGATGACAAACAAGTGCCTTATCTCATGCTGTAAATAGAATAAGTCTTCAAAATTTTTGAGTAAGACCTTTCCTGTTGGAATGGCTTGTCCTTGTGGTTTATTTACCTGTTCCTTTGAAAATTCTCTAATCTTTTTATCATAGTCATTTTGAGGCATCAGTTTATAATTAATAACCATAATGTCAGGTAGTCCTTTTTGCCTCAAATTTGTAAACTTGACCATAAACCTGGTTATGGCAGTATTCATGTTTTCACACTTTTCTTCGAGTTGCTTCATTAGATTCTTCTTTGTAGTAACTTTCCTACTAGGATAGTTTCAGTCTTGTCAGTAATCTTGAGTTCTTCTAACTCTTGTCTATTTTTACTGTTAAGGAATGTGATCAACTTTAAAGCTTGCTCTGGTTTATCAGCCAATTCACTTTGAGTGTTTTGAATTTCTGCTTGGGCTACTAGTAATAACTTTCTCTGTTCAAAGATTACCTGAATTGAAGGCCACACATCATGGATGGATTCAATGACATTGTTCCAAAGGTAGTTTTTGATGTATGATATTTGCTCCTTTAAGGTTAACTCCTTTTGCAACTTCTTCAATTCTTCATTAAGTTTGATGGAATTTTGCTCATGTGTTTTTGCATTTATCTGAGCCAATTTGTTTGAATTCTCAAGATTTTATACCATCTTTGTCAACCTGTTAATCTCACTTCTCTTTATAGAGATTTCTTCCATAGATTTCACTAATTTGTTGGCCTCATCTGTAGGATGAACTATTGTTGTGGATGACACAACAGCTGATGCTGTGGATGAAGTCACTGGCACTGCAGTAGATAGTGGAACTTTGGGTGCTAGCTCTTCAACTAGAGTTGAAGGCACAACTGTAGTGACGATGGGGATAACTGTAGGTGGCTTTGGTATTTTCACTGTTTCCTTTTCATGGACAAGTTTGTCCATCTGAATCTCCATCTCCTTAATATTTCTTGTAAGTTGAAAGATTATGTTCATCATGTCATGTTTGTCATTCTGTTCCTGTATGATTTCTTTATCCTGGGGATGTTCACTTGGAGGAAGTTTAAACTGCTTCCTCAAGGCTGCAATGTCTTCATTCTTTTTATTTAATAACAATTCTGCTGCATGGACATTTGCAGGGTCATATCCCACTTTAATTACCAATTCTTCTAAGGATTTAATTCTGAGATCCTTAGCATATAATGAGGCTTTATCCATTTTTATCTGATCTTGCATGTTGGAAATGGTGTTTTGGAGCTTCTGAGCACTCATGGCTTTAGTTGTAATAGTAGAGTACAAAATTTCTGAAGTCTGTCTATGGAATTCAATCTGATCAAGAGCATGAATCTTTTCAGTTGGGATTTCTACATCAACTCTTTTATAATCTGCCGCTGTCCTGGGAGATTTTACTGTTGGCTACAACATTGACATGATTAGATTTTGATTTGAATAATCAAATGCAGACAAAAGTATATTCTAACCACTTGGTGTTTGTTTGAGATATTGAGAATAAATATTGTTCTTGATCTCTTCATTCTTCAACTTGATCTATTTGTATTTTTCTTTGATATCCAGATCTTTCTCCTCAGCTGTCTATGAAGATGAGGCTTCCATAATTTATTGTCTTTCTATCAACTGTGTATCTTCAGTATCAACCTGTTCTTCAATCTATTTTTTAGTAACTGATTCATTTATGATGGTAGTGGCAACATTTGTTTCTCGCAAATATGTATTAGTATCTGGGAGATCTGTTTCTTCAACATCAATTGTTATCTTTTCTTTACCAACTGAACTTAACTTAAGCCTTTTTTTATATATTAACTTGAATTTAGTTTCAGTTGTAGTTTATACAACATAGGCTCCTTCTTCCCTTACTCTCTTAGTGGACTTTTCTGGCTGATTTTCATTCTCAAAAGTGTGACTAGTATCACTTTTGTTTACTGCATATGTTAAGGTATTTTCAGTCCACTCAATCTAATTTGAAAATTTTTCTATCTCTGGTTTTTCTTCATGAATGAAAGGGGTTAACTTGCATTTAACCCTTAGTTTACTCAGGATCCCTTGTGGATCATAATTCCAAGGCAAACTTTCTTCAAATTTGTATTCCAATAGTTGCTTAGTTGCCTCTTTTTCTACATCCCTGTGATTGCAGATGAATGACCCTATCTGATTCTTTAATTTGAATTGATTTTTCTTCTTTGCTACCATGAAATTTATAGAATCAGAATTTAGGATCTGCCTGATATATTCCAAGGTAAAGATCCTCATTGAAACATGCTTGGGTAACTTGTAAGGTAACAAGTTTGACCCAAATACTCTGATCTCAGTATATTTTTCATATAAGTACCAGTCACCAACCTTATTATGCTCTGAAAAATACAATATCTTATTCATTTCTTCATTTATCCTTGGACGCTCTATTTTTTTTAACATTGTGATCACTGGATGTAGGAATAACTCTGAAAATTCTGCATAAGTGAAATCTGTACATTCTTTCCCGAGAAAAGATGTCCAGAAAATGACAAAAAGAGGATTTCCCTCTATGTCAAGCTTTTGGAGAGTAACTGGAAAATTATCTGATTGAAATTATAGAAACATATGGAAAAGGAAGTATATCTGAACACTCTTCAATTGGCAAATTGATCAATTGATAATGAATATTATCTGCAATGAAACCAGCATAATCAAAGATTACCGATGGGGGTTGCCCTAGGGTAAAAGTGGATGAGAACCCCAATATGGATCCATCTGTGTGTTCATCAGTAAAATATCCTAGGATGAAGGAAAGCATGGAAATCACATGTCTTGAACCTTCTGGGAATTTGGCAGTAGAATATGGGGGATTCAGTTTAGGAATTTCCACATGTGAGGGCATAAATTTATGGAAAATCATGAATCTCTTGGAAAATCGAGGCTAATATACAGCTTGGTAAGGCCTCTATGGAGAAAGGGACCGCTTGAGGATCAGGCTGAAGTTGTAGCATCTGGTTAATTGATTCAACAGTAATGGTGAAAAGCACTTCTTTGTTAGCATTTATAATGGCTCTTTGCTCAGGCACATAATGCTATTGACATAACCTAATGACTTCCTAGCATGGGTGAGTTAATGGGACAACATATTTGGGCAAGTGGGATTCCCAAATATGGATTTTTTCTTCATTATCTAAGGAATTTTCAAAGCACCAGTTATGAATATCTAGCAGGTTAAATTCAAAAATGGGATCTGCTATCTTATAATCAACATCAACCAATGGAATGTGTTCAATGTCTATGAATGGGGGTTGTAAAGGATTGACAACAATAGCAGTCTTAGAAGACATGGTTGGAGTAGATTTTGGCACTTTGGAAGCTTCAGGTTTGCTAGAGATCTGCTTTTTAGGAATTTTGGCTACTTCTACAAGTTTAGACAGTTTGCAGAAGTATTTTTACTTTTAGCAGAGGCTTATTGGATAAAACAGGAAAAGTATGGTCTCTTCTTTGTGCTTTCTTTCCAATTAGGTCTGTCAAAGAGGATTTACTGGCTTTTGACTAGTTTTAAGCGAGAAACATGGGTTTCCTGAGTCTTTCACTGAGGAATTAGGCTTAAAAAGCATTTTGAAATTGGCATAGAGGCTTAGGATACCTTCAGAGGCTTTCTAGCTTAATTTAGAGCTTAAAATAGTTGATAAAACTATAAAAACTCACAATTTTCCTTTAAAGTAGTATGCAGCAATAAAACAGGGTTTCTGTAGAAAATTTGATAGGGTTTGGCCTGTTTTTTGGGCTTTTTGGCAGTTTTCTTAGGATAATTTTGGATCTATGAATGGAATTTGTCTTTTTAAAAAGGCTTTTCAAATTGAAAACATGCTTAATTTGAGAAGAAAACCTGTTAAGCGTAGGTATAGGGGTTTGAAACAATTTCTGCGGTATTTTCAATGGTTGAACAACTTATGTGGAGTTTCTGGAGCAAGGAAAATCTCCTCAGTGGTCTTCAGTCTAAAATTTGAGGTATCTGGCAAGAAACTGGTGGAAAGAGGTTTTTTTAACAGTCGGGGAGTCTCATGCAGTGTTAACGCGTAGAAGAATATGAAATAAAACGTATTACCTAGGTGTATTATGAATATTAGGGCTAATGGGTGATGGTAATAAATGACAGTCATGTCATAAAACAGATGTTTTTCGAGCTCAAAGGGTCAAAACCATAGTGGTTATCACGTGCATTTTCAGTGGTAAGCTATTTTGGGGCAATTGAATGCGATCCAATAGAAGTCGAACACGTGGGGGAGAGAGAAAGTTTCAATACCACTTATTTTGCGCAGGTTTGAGATGGGGGTGATCGCGCAAGTTTTCTGTGCGATATGGGCTTCTATCCGTTAGATCTTGGGTTAGAATGCGAACGACCCAGATTGACTGGGAAGTTGCATCGGGATAGGGGAGTGGGACCAGGGTCGTTATATGTGGCGGGGTTAAAATTTAGTCTTTAATAAATAAGTGTTTAATCAAAGTCTAAAACTAATTTATATGGTCAGGCGGGAATATTATAACGTATGTTTCAACCTTTTTAAAAAAATTTGAAATGTTTCAACCATATATAAGCGGGCGTGGTTTAATATTATATATTTTTTTGAACGCTTTTGACAGCTGTTTAAAAACTATAGGGGGTGAGGATTATTTGTTTTAATGATAGATTTAGACCAATGGGATAGTAGGGCGGGGTTTTATATTGCACACATGGAGTATTAAACATTGGTCTGAAATTTAAAATAGAGGTTTTGTGGGTTTATTAAAAATAAAGGGTTTTAATAATATACGGGTGGGAATAGTTAGGGATTTAATAAAATAAGTTAGGAGTTAATATGAAAAAGGGATAATGTAATGAATGAAAATACATTTTAACTCTAAGTAAAGTGCAAAAATAAAGCATTGGTTGTCTTTTTTGTATTAATTCACACTTTAACTTAGGATAAATGAATTTTGAGGGTTCATGAATGATTTTGAAAGGGAATGAGATTAGTTATTTAGGGTTTCACTTTTACTAAGTAAAAATGGGTTTTTACTTAGGAAAAAGGGATTCTGATTTATGAATGAAGGGTAAATGTTGATGAATGTGGGTCTAGTGTGGGAATTCAATATTTTTTTAACTAACCAATCATCGAGCCTTGGGTTCGGCCCCAAAAAAAGTTAGAGAAATACTCTTAGCCTTTTTGACTGATAGTTTATAATACTGAATATTTGGAGGGGAGGGGAAATTAGTGATTTTTTCCTGATGATGCTTTATTACATGATTTCTCAACTGCTTTCTACCTACCCGTCTTTATTTCTAACATTTTTACTTCATTTTCATGGGTGCATTTAGGCTTGCAACCCTAAAACATTTTTCTTTCAATGCATAAGACTATCTAAGTCTACCTTATTTCATCCGAGGACTTAGATTAAATTGTTGAGCTCCCCATTATTCTCTACCTATCTACTGATTTGTCAAGTTTAAACTATTTGACATATCTTTATTCTTTATCTAAAACATGAAATTGAAAGCATGAAAAGTAAGATTAAACTGTTTAACTGATCATGGATTATTGCATTTATTGACACTCTGCACATAATCATTATTCTTGTAGTAAAAGTAAAAGTAGTGGCATTTGGACTTGCTCACTTTCAGGTCTTATTTTATCTCTTTTTTCTTTTGGGGTCTATATTTTTCTAAGTCCTTTGATATTTGTTTTAGGACTTTTTACCCTCTTTTGGTTTTTTTTTTTTAATTTCTTTTTTTTTTTCCATTTTTTCAAAATATGGGAAAACAAATTGCAGAAATCAAGGTATGTACATATTTACAAGACTATCAAAGTCAATTCAAAATTTATGAACCCTATTATTATAGGACCCTAACAGTGGCTCCACACGGGGATGGCATTTCCTGGTGAAATGTCAAGAACTTTAAGACTAGTAGCCTTTGACCTTTGACTGTGATGATCCTGTAAATGTCTTTTGATTTCTGCAATAACTCATATTTATGATATTTTACCTCTCAAAGCTTAGGGCCTTCTCTCTGGGCCTCAAATTTGTTAGGAAAACATCCAATCCAATCTAAAATATTTAATGTATATGTACAATGATCAAAAGTAAATGAGAATAACTATTGGTTATCTCAGATGGATAGTAGTGCTTCAACATTCTGCCATTTACTGGTCCTTCTTGCAGATCTGTTCCATCCATTTCTTTCAAAAAGAAAGAAGTATTACCTCTATATCCATAAATCACATAAGGTCCTTTCCACAAAAAATCAAATTTTCCATGTTAACCTTTGTCCTCTCTTCTGGAATCCCACTTTAACACTTGTTATCCAATGTAAAAATCATCTTCTTTACTCTTTTTATAAAAAATTTTCTTTATTTTATCCTGGATAACTTGGGATCTAATATAAAATTCTTCTCTTGTTTGCTGCAAGTGAATAGTTTGATTAATCCTTCTCTGAATGTCATTTGTTTCAACATGTAACTCTTGGATAATATTCATCATTGGCACTCCTAAGGAGGATGGAAAAATAACATACATTCCATAGACAAGCTGGTAAGGAGATGTACCAATAGATTTTTTAGTTGTAAGTCTATCTTCCCATAAGGCATTGAATAAGTAAAAGTAGTGGCATTTGGACTTGCTCACTTTCAGGTCTTATTTTATCTCTTTTTTCTTTTGGGGTTTATATTTTTCCAAGTCCTTTGATCTTTCTTTTAGGACTTTTTACCCTCTTTTGGTTTTTTATTTTTTATTTTTTATTTTTATTTTTCATTTTTTCAAAATATGGGAAAACAACTTGCAGAAAGCAAGGTATGTACATATTTACAAGACTATCAAAGTCAATTCAAAATTTATGAACCCTATTATTATATGACCCTAACAATAGGAATACTTTGAGGTGTTGGAATTGTGGTGGAGAGAATCATAGGTGTGAGTGCCCATCACACCAGGGTGGCAGATCTCAAATTTGCAGTTCTCAGGAGGCACACAAATTTGGAGATGTTGGGCAGAGTATTCCTTGAACCTATGAAATGGTGGATAATAGATAGACTGGTAATCGAGCATCCAATATTGAGATGGAAGGTAAGCTTCATGAGCAAGTTATTTCCATTTTGATTGATCTTGGATCTAATTATAGTTATATCAATCCTAACCTGATGGATAAGTGTTGCATGAATAAAGAAGTGCATGCAAAATCTTGGTTGGTGCAGTTGGCTACAAGGACCAAGAGAAGAGTTCATTATTGGATGATATCCTATGCATTTTAGCTGAATGGTATGCCTACATCATCCCTTTTTAATGTGATTACTTTGGGATCATATAGTATGATTTTGGATATGGATTGGTTGTTCATTCAGAGGACTAAAGTGGATCGCTATGATAAGGATATTGAATGCCTGGATGATAATGAGGAAAGGAGGATCTTGCAAGGAAATAAGAATCCTACATCAATGAGAATGGTTACAAATATGCAGGTAAAGTGCAGTTGCAGGAAAGGATGTGTATTGTATGCAATTCATATTTCTTGTGACAAAGGGAAGGATTTTGAGGATGATGAAGTCCTGAAGAGGTATCCTATTTTGCAAGAATTTCAGGATGTTTTTCTCTCAGAGATTCTAGAGATACTGCCTCATAGGGAAATGGAATTTTCTATTGAGGTGATGCAAGGAGCAACAACAACATCTAAGGCACCGTACATGATGAGCACTCTAGAGTTGGTGGAATTGAAGTTTAAGTTTAAGGAGATGCTTGATAAAGGATATATAAGGCCAAGTATGTCGACTTGGGGTGCACCATTATTGTTTGTAAAGAAGAAGGACGATCCTCTTAGACTGTGCATTGATTATCCACACTTGAATAAGGTGACCATCAAGAAAATCTATCCATTGTCATGGATTGATGATTTGTTTTATCATTTGAAGGGAGAAACAATATTATCAAATATTGATTTGATATCATGATATCATTAGGTGTGCATAAAAGAAGAAGACATGTACAAGACTGCATTCCATACAAGGTATGAGCATTATGAGTTTGTGGTGGTTCCATCTGGTCTTACTAATGATCCAACCACTTTCATGTGTTTGATGAACAATGTGTTGAATCCTTACTTGGATAAGTTTGTGATAATTTTTATTGATGATATATTGATATACTCCAAGAATGAAGAAGATCATGCAAAGCACCTAGAAACAATGTTGAGATTGTTGAGAGAGCATCAATTGTATGCCAAGCTCAAAGATTCATTACTTGGGGCATGTTGTTTCCAAGGAAGGCATAGTAATGGGCCTGGAAAATATTAAGGCTATCATGGAGTGGAAAACTCGTAGGAATGTGGTTGAGGCCATATTATTCATGGGAATAGCTAGTTATTACAGATGCATCATCATGAACAATTCACATATTGGTTATCCTATGACATCTTTGCAGAGAAAGGGAAAGGCGTTTGAATGTATTAAGGAGTGTGCAACTAGTTTTGAGCAGTTGAAACATTTGGTTACAAATTCTCCAGTCTTAAATATTGCGTATCCTGATAAGTATTTCATGGTATGTACAAATTCTTGCAAGGAAGTGCTTGGTAGAGTTGTGATGCAAGTGTTAGAAAATCAGTAAGGCAGAAATATTCTCTTATGTTTGATAATTAATTGTGATATTATTGTAGTCTTATTAACTTTATTTATGTTCTTATTTTATCTTCCTTTCATCAAGCAATCATCAAATCAAAACATGAATATCAATGACACCAGATATTGGCACTCAACCACGACTAAAACCCCTCTATAGGGGAAAATACAGTCAAAATATTCCACTAATAGATTCAAATCAAATTGAGACAAACCAAGACCTTAGACTAGACCAAGAGACCTTCCTCCTTAAACAAGTCAACCTTTCAAGATGATTATGAAAAATTTAGTAGTCTCTTATTTCTTCCCAGCAATAACACAAATTTTCGGTCCCCAACTTCTAGAATTTCGGCCTTCCTGCAAATTTGAAATTTTGGCCTCCCTAACAGCTTCATAATTTCACACATGTGAGTTAAAGAGAGAAAAACAACTTCTTCTTGCTTGAAATATGTCTACTTCTCCTTCACTAGGGTTTTCACTATATTCTTGGGAATTTCACTCTTCTTTTATACCTCCATCTACTATAGATCGAACTTCTTGGTTGGTACTTCACTTGAGGTTGAATAACTACCAATATATAATGAATATGTGAGGTTGAATTCCCTTGATGAGGTAAAATTGTCCTTCTTAAGGACGATTTTGTGGAGGAGGCCTATATGACCCAATTTACATCAAAATAATTTTCTTTCTTGATTGATAAAGCCCAATAAGGATATTTTACATCATAACAAGGAAAATGCCTCTTGAAACAAACCATAGAATCCTACAATGGAGGATTTGACCTAGAAATAAAATAATAAAGCATGAATCCCATCCTTAATAAATAAATTTTCTTTCATATAAAATTTTATTTTTCTTTCTTTTGACAAATACATTACATTGTGAGTTAAATACAATTATGAAGACCGGCACTAGTTACATTCTTCAACACTCCTTCTTAACTAGGGAGGTATTCATAATTACATATATACATGGGTACATGGAAGATCTCAAAATTATATGTTATATGAAGAGTCACAATAGATGTAGTGCTACAGATTAGATACCTAACCAGGGTACTCTAATTGGGTGGGACTAAGGTGTGTTGCAAACTTTAGCCTCTCTAGGCATCATCAGACTTTAGATTTGACACCAAAGCAAAGATATAGGTGTGTATCCAAGGTCAAATCTCCATGACCAAAGCCACCATACCTACTTCGATATATAGACATCATAACAAGCCAACCAAATGTCCTCCCAATCATCTTATCACTCTAAGATGCTTCATCTCTCCTTATTGTTGTAAAGTGTAACTAGGTTTGGTCTTCACAATGACATGTAATTGTGACTTATGTAAATAATGTAATGAAGAAAATAAAATTATTATTGTAAGCCTTACTTCATGGATTTCATGAGCAAGTGATTTTATTTTAGTTGGCTCCAATTGAGAGCATTAGGATTTGTCATTTAAGTCAAGGAATTAATGTCATGTATGAAGATCTCTTCTTGAGCATGAGTCAATGTATATGAGTCTATGAAAATGTTTAAATAGCCCTCCAATGACAAGAACAATCCTAAACTTCCTATGTTTGCTTAAAATACTAATAAAGGAACTCATTTCGGCTCATAATGGAGACACATCGGTTCACATGGCACATGTTGACTTATTTAGGAGACTAGCCACTATATATACATGGCTGGGATCATCACATAAACACACTTCAGTTCGAATTATATCTAATATTTATGGAAGGAAATCGCAGTTCAAATGACCATAGGTTCGGTGCCATAGGAGGACAAGGTCTTGAAGAATAGAATAGTGCCTCGCTTTATCTCAATGATAACACGTGGTGATATGAATATGCTCAGTAATATCAGGTATAATTCTTATTTCTATAATGGTGTTCGGACCTATGATGATGAGGTGATACTTGGTGCTACAATGAAGTTATATCAGTGCTATGGTGGCATGATGCTCAATGTCTCAAAGAAGGTCAAGGAACCACAGTTCAGTGGTATATATAGAGGCCACAATTCAATGATGTATCACTATGTTTTGATGCTACTACAATGGTCATAATTTGATGACCTTACATTGACATATTCCGGTGCCATATATAGTTTGTTTAAGAGATGATCTCAGTGAAAGGAAGATAAAAGAGGAAGAGGACAAAAGAATAAGGTTGACTGTGCCTTTTTCTTGGAGTGGCTACTAGGTCAAGGGTCATGGTCTTGGCATTCATCAATTGGAATCTCTATAAGAAGAATTGGTGCGGGTTTTACTCTCAAAATGTGAGAGGTTTTGGCCCTAGCTCATAGCCTACATGTTGTTTCTCTTGTCTATTTATGTTCATGCATTGGTTATAGTTTGATGAAGAAGAACACTAACAAAATAATAAGAATAATATCCTAATCTAAAGAAGTAAAAGTCATTCACAAACAATCACTAACAGAGAGAAATCACCTAATGTTAATGCCCTAGATTTCTCAACATGGTATTAGAGCTATGGTTCTAAAGTCAAATGAAGGGCATCTACTCTAAGAGACACTCAAGGATAGAGTTTCATGGAAGGAATCAAATAAAAGTTGAGATATACATTAAAGAATAAAGTATACTTCAAAAGGAAGTCTTTGGGTCATCATTTAAATCAAGGGAACTAGAATTCTACTCTAGCAAGGTAGCTCAAAGGACCTTAAAAAATTAAGATCACATCATCCTAAAGAAATTCAAAACCCTGGAAGCAATTCTAATTTGCACTCATTCACTACCAAGTAGTTGAAGTATCTTAAAGGTTATAAGGTAAGATCTCTATCATTGCAGCAAGGATCTCCTTATTATCTTTGAAGAAGATCATCCAAAGAAGCATCAATCACCATTAACAAAAGGAATCTGGATCGAAATATGTTGTCATCATGAAAGGAGAAAACTCCTTTATTGAAGAAAGGCTTTTTTCATTTGGAAGAAGATCATCCAAAATGGAGCACTAATGCATCTTCTTCAACCACCATCAACGTGATCAAGCTGAAGATTTCATCTTCACTTGTCTAGTAAGTATCTTTTATTATATAATAAAATTTGGTAAAATGACTTCGTGTTTGTAAGGATATCTATAAGGTGGTTGGGTCATTGAAATTCCTTGCATGGAAAAAGGAGGATAGACATAATCCTTAAAGAAAGTGAGGATATACATAATTCGGTCCTCATAAAATAAAGAAGAGCATAGCTAAGATTCAATGCTATGGAAAAATTATGGACATTACATAAAGGAAGCTCATATCACCTAAAATATAGAGGAAGCTGAAGAAATTAAGTCCAAGTAAAGAGGGAGTAAGAGACATTTACTATGATTAAGATAGTATCCTCCACAAAAGGTCTTGTCATATATATTAAATATTTTATAGGATGTGGCTATAATAACACACATTGTGGCATCAAGGAAGCATTAGAAACAAGAGCTGATGACATCACCATAGGGAATCATGAAGGATAGATAGAAATAGATATATGGTAGTCGAATATAAAATATATATTTCTTGGGAACCTCATTGGAAGGAAGATGTCATCCAGGTCAAGGCTCATCATACATCAAGTCAAAAGGGAAACATCTGCCAGATATGTATATGAAAGATCCTTAGGATTATCTGATGGAATCCTCGACAAAGGGCTCATCGATATATAAAGGAAGCAAGTGTTTCATCGAGAACTCCTACTTGTGGAGTTCATGGGATGATGGTATGATGACATAAGAGATGAAGCAAATCAAAGGGTTGAAGATATTTTCAGTCAAGGAAGCTGTTGAAAGAAGACTAGATGACCTAGAGGTAAATGAGGTATGTATTCTTGTATTTAATATTATAATTTCATGTCATATGGTTGCAAGTAACATGGATCAATACTTCTATCTTGAGAAGCATGATGAAAGGAAAGGAATCTCCTCCTATGAAATGTTTCCGGAAGGCATGGTTCACACTAGATGAAATCAACATAATATGTCATTATATGAAGTATGAGGTGGTTGACTACAATTAAGGAACTCTGATTGGAAGCTCCTGGGAATGGAATGTGTGAAGAAAGGAAGGAATAGATCGTAAGATATGAAACCATGGAAAAGGAAATCAACATCCAAAAGACCAAGAAGATTTGACTAGAAAATATCCTGGAAAGATATGAAGTCTCTGATGGAAGTCTGAAAAAAATATGGAGACCATTAACAATGGATATATTTGGGAGATGTTTCAACATGTATGAATGATGCTGATGTGTCACTTGGGAATACAGAATGGAGGATTGGGTAATCATATGGAATCTGATAATCTTTGAGGATAAGTTAGGGAATCCAAGGTAAGAGTAGTCATAGAGGATCAATATTCTTTTAGGACAGGGAATCCAGGATAAGAATAGTCCTGTTGGAATACACCCTAAGAACCCAGGTAGGGTATGTTCTAGGAGATACAATGATTAGGGTTTTTGTAAATAATTGGTCTCGCCAACATTGAGCTTAGATATTGTGGAGAGATAGAGTTGTTAGTCAAGGACTTGCTATGTGACAATGCTGGTTGATATGATGCTATGCAGATGGGTTACCAATCTGATTCTTCTTATGAGAAATTATTTAGATTGAGAATGACCAAGTACCATTATGAATAACTCCCTAATTAAAAGGGAGTGTTGAAAAGTGTAACTAGGTTCGGTCTTCATAATGACATGTAATTATGACTTACGTAAATGATGTAATGCATAAAATAAAATTATTATTGTAAGCCTTGCTTCATGGGTTTCATGAGAAAGTGATTTTATTTTAGTTGGATCCCATTGAGAGCATTATGATTTTTCATTTAAGTCAAGGAATTAATGTCATGATTGAATATCTCTTCTTGAGCATGTGCCAATGTATACGAGTCTATGAAAATGTCTAAATAGCTCTCCAATGACAAGCACAATCCTCCTCTTCCTCTGTCGGCCTCAAAGACTAATAAAGGAAGTCATGTCAACTCATAATGGAGACACATTAGTTCACATTGCACATGTTGGATTATTTAGGAGACCAACCATTATATATACACGACTAGGATCATCATAGAAACACAGTTCAGTTCAAATTCTCTCTAAGATTTTCGAAAGGAAATCACAGTTTGGATGACTGTAGGTTCGGTGCTACTGGATGACAAGGTCTCGGAAAACAAAATAGTGCCTCACTTTATTTAGTGATAACATGCAGTGATATGAAGATGATTAGTAATCTTAGGTATAATGCTTAGTGCTATAATGGTGTTTGGACCTATGATGATGAGGTGCTACTTGGTGCTACAATGAATTTATCTCGGTGCTATGGTGGCATGATGCTCGATGTCTCGAAGAAGGTCAAGGAACCACAATTCAGTGGTATATATAGAGGCCACAGTTCAATGATGTATCACTGTGTTTTGATGCTACTACCGTGGTCATAATTTGATGACCTTACATTGACATGTTCCGGTGCCATATATAGTTCGTTGAAGAGATGATATCAACGAAAAGAAGATTGAAGAGGAAGAGGACAAAAAAAGAAGGTTGACCATGTCTTAGTATTGGAGTGACTACAAGGTAAAGGGTCATGGTATTGGAAATTTTCAATTGGAATATCTATAAGAATAATTGGTGTGGTTTTTCCTCTCAAAGAGTGAGAGGTTTTGGTGCTGGCTCATAGCCTACATGTTTTCTCTCCTTTCTATTTTTGTTCATGCATTGGTTACAATTTGACGAAGAAGAACATTAAAAAAATATTAAGAAGAAGTTCCTAATCTAAAGAAATAAAAATAATTCACAAAAAATCACTAAAAGAGAGAAATCACCTATTGCTAATGCTCTAGATTTATCAACACTTATAAACTAAACTAGATATATCCAACAATCCAAGCATGCTTCAAATATTATACCTTCTTGTGGCGAGATATGCACAAACACATCCCGAATTCGTAATAAACTTTCATTATACATATTTAACACAAAATTTAATGGTTATTAATCATTATTATGCTACTTAGATCATTATATTATCAAACACATCTACTTGGGAGTCAAAAGCTTTACTTTTTCAACTTTTCAGCAACACCAAATTTAGCCTTAAGACTTCTTCCAAAAACATCCAAGTTTTATTCAAAATGTTTTGAATCATGAATAACCATCAGTATTGCTTAGTCTATTCTATGATTTCAAACATCCTCATGGAATTTTAATTAGGTCATTCACTTATCTTCAAGCTTCATCTTAACTATGGAGACATACCCTTTCCTTTATCCAAGTAATTAGAGGACATGTTCATCAACGATCTTATTCTTCCAGTCACAAATGCTCTTCCTTTTTGCATCAAAAATTCATCGAAGAATTTAGACCTTCCAAAACTTCATCATGGTAACATGGTCATGATATCTAAGTTCTCACAACTCCCTCTTACCATCATGCTTTACATAGTCATGAAATTATCATCAAATATGAGGTAAGCATCTTCATCATCTTGAAGACTATGTACTTGTAAAACTTAACAACAAGTACAACCAAACAAAAATATATATGTATAAGAGCACAAAGCATGTCATTATAATAGGAGCATAATAAATCAAATTTTATAGATTCAAGATCTAAACCTAGTTATTAATCAAGAAATTTATCCATTAGACTTATTGTAGTAACATTTACTAGGGTTTTGTCACAGACCCTAGATTTCATCATCAAAACTAAATCATATCAATAATTGAAAATAATATACTTTTAGGGTTTCAATATCGTGCCCTAGAATATCAACATCTACTAGTGTTTTTTCACACACCCTATATTTGAAAAACTAAAGCACAATTTGTATAGATTATATAAATGGATTCAACTTATCTTGTAATGTACTAAAACAAAATACCAGATCTTTTCTACAAATTGTGGAAACCAATTTCGATCGGACAATCACATAACAAGTAAGAGAAAGAAATTATCAATTTCCCAACACAATATGTATCTAGGGAAAGCCTCATATCAAAACCCTGCTATCTTTATATCGCATAAAGTCAAGACCATGTGACAATACAATGTTATTTCTCCTCCTAAGAAACCTCTACACTTTGCTGGCTGTCTCACTTTGATATAGGAAAAATTGATCCAATACTTAACCAATTCTCAGCCTCTATCTGACTATCCTTGCTTACGGATTCTTGGAGGAATTGTGGCCTTATCAATAAGGAAATTCCCAAGAATTGATTGCACAATTCCTTCGAGGCGTCCTGATGACATCATGCATGATCTGTGCAATTTTCTAATTATACAATTGATAGTTATCTTTGCTTTAACCCCAATCTCAACTTGGCCTTCCTTAGAACTGACATGCAAAAAATATTTATAAAGAATTATCAATTAACTTATTGACCACTAATTGTGAATTAAATAAGATTTAATTCACTGTACCTCTCACTAGCTCATCCATCAGTTAGAACTAGTTAAATTGATTTTAACTCAATTACGTGAGTTAAATAATTACAGCTCACAAATAAATGTAACTCAGACACCCTAAAACTTAGGAAGAAATATACATGCATCTAGTTTGACCTCCTATTCAAATTAACTAAGCTAACTAAGCCTTCCTGACTTAGTTAACACTTATAAGCTGTTATGAGATGAAATTACAATTTCTCTTCTAACTTAATTAACTGAAAATTAAATCAAAAGCCCCCTTTGGTGTGCCATTTCTTGGTGCCATTTCAACATTCCCTCTTAAAAAGAAATGGATTATTTTCTACCCCGATCTTGTCTTTGTGGAACTTGAATTTTCTTCTTTCTAGTGCCTTCGTCAAGATGTATGCATCCTGCTCCTTCATGGGAATGTACTCTAATGAAATAATCCACCTCTACACACAATATCTGAGATGGTGATACCATATATCAATATGGTTGGACGTGTCATGAAAAACTGGATTAACCGAGAGTTTGATGCAACTCTGGTTATCACAATAAATCACAGTCAGATCCATCTATCGACCAAACAAACCAACAAGTATCTTCCTCATCCAGATGGCATCACATGTTGCCCGACTGGCCACCATGTAATCTACCTCTACTGAACTGAGTGCAACTAATCTCTGTTTCCTGCTATACCAGGAAACTACTATTGATCCTTTGTTGAATATTCCCCCTAATGTGATCTTATTATCAGATGGACCCCTTGCCCTATTTGCATCTATGAAGCCTTGCAGCTTCACTCCCTCTATCCATTTGTATCATAGCCCATACTCTGTAGTGCCTCTGAGGTATCATTCAAAAAATGCTTTCCTGCCTTCCAAAATATCTTGGTAGGATTAATCATAGATTGAATAAGCTGGTTAACCGCATAACATATGTCTGATCATGTCTCCAACAAATACATGAGTGAACCCACAAGTTTCCTGTAAACAGTAGAAACCACTACTTTTCCTGAAGTAGCATCCTCCTTCCTCTAGTTTCCTGCTAGAGGAGTCTCCATGGGTTTGTTGCCCTCCATCTGGAACTTCCTGCGGATATCGTTGGCATACTTTCCCCAAGATACAAATATGTCCCCATCTCTTTTCCATATTTCCAATATGAGGAAACAGTGCAAGAGCCCCATGTCCTTCATCTCAAATTTTCTTGCAAGATCCTCTTTGCAAGACTTGGTGAGCTGCTCATCACCTGTCAGTAACAGATCATCAAAATAAAGTACAATAATGAAAATATTACCATCTACCACAACATGATAAAGGTTCATATATGCTTCACTCTTGGTGAAGCCCAACCCGGTGAAATAACTATCAAGCCTAGTGTACCAAGCACGAGGTGCTTACTTCAACCCATATAATGCTATGTTGAGTTTGTACACATGTGACTCACTATCTAAGGTCTCAAAAACTTCTGTTTTCTGAATGTACACCTCTTCCTCAATCACTCGATTGAGGAATCCTATCTTTACATTCATATGATGTATCTACCATCCCATATGCACTGAGAGTTCAAGGATGGATCTGATTGATGAGTACCTTGCGACTGGTGCAAAAGTCTCATCATAATCAATCCCCTCTATTTGGGAGAACCCTCTGGCCACAAATCTGGCCTTGTGCTTTTCCACACTCCCATATGCTGCATGCTTCACTTTGTAAACCCACCTGGAACCTACGACTGACTTCCCTTCTGGTCTTGGGAAAACTTCCCATGCACTATTTCTAATAATGGAGTCATACTCCTCAACCATGGAATCAACCCAAAATGGCTGCTGCACTACTTCCTCAAAAAATGATGGTTCTATCTATATACCTTTTCTCATAATATCCATGTATCTAGTGTACCACTTTGGAGACCTTCTCTGCCTACGATATGATATGGGTGCTCCCACATTCTCTCTCACATCTAGCAACAATCTGTCAGTTTCTCTGGTGCACTTCCTTCCATCTCTGGTGGATGACCCTACATGAGCGGGTTATTCCACTCTTTGTTCCTCTACTTGTGGTTGATCCACATCCCGAGGTTCTTCTTTTGGATCCAATATCTCCTTAAATGCATCCAACTAAATCTCCCTCTCAAGGGAAATTCACATGGATTTTTCTTCATCAAATTTCACATCTCTTTTTGACCATTTTCATCCTGTGTGCTGGCAAGTACACCTGATAGTTGTGAGGTGTATTAGTGTACCCCACAAATATCCCCAACTCAGCTATTGGCTCTAGCTTCTTCCTGGCATCTTTGGTCACATGGAAATAAACAGATGAACCAAAATTTTTAAAATGCGACACATCTGGTATCTTACCTAAAAAATATTCCTCTGGTGTACTCATCCCAAGTATCTGATGAGGAATTTTTTTTCTACACAAATGCTATTGTATTGCATGCTTCCACCCACAAATGCAACGGTAGGCTCTTATCATGCAACATAACTCATGCTTCTCTCACAATAGTTTTGTTCTCTCTATCTTCAATTCCATTTTACTATGGGTTATGAGGTGCTATAAATTCTCTTTGGATTCCTTCCGAGGCACATAAGTTCTTAAATTTGTTAGAGACATATTCTCCACCATTGTCACTCCTCAGATCCTTCACCTTCTTCCCTATATCTTTCTCAACAAGTTCTTTGAAATCACAAAACTTGGAGAACATCTGATCTTTCTTCTACATGAAGAAAATCCAACATTTTCACTAAAAATCATCTAAAAAAGCACATAATCCCTATGTTTTACTGTGGAAGCTGTCTAGAATGGTCCAAACATGTCTGAGTGAAATTTCTCAAGGGTCACCTTTGGTCCTTATCATGAAAGGTGTCTTTGGTATACTTCCCCAATGTACACCCTTTGCATGTATCTCTCTGCAAAATTGCACCCTTTGGAAGTATTTTAGAAATATGCTGCATGATATTCAAAGCACCATGGTGTAGATGGCCCAATCTCCTATGCCATAACTCACCGATGTCTTGGCTCTTCAACTTCTCTTCTTTCATTCTCAAGGCATAATAGTCTTCTACATCCAATTTGTAGAGTTTCTTTACTTGAACCCCAATATTTCTCACTTTTCCTGTGGCTTTGTGACGAAGGAACACATTTCCTTCATTGAATACCACATCATAGCCACAGTCTTCCAACATAGCAACAAAAACCAAATTCTTCTTCAAACCAGGAACATACATGAAATATTTTAATGTGATAGGATTACCTAACTCCCTATGAAAGGTAAATGTACCTACACTGGTAGTGCTATACCTCTCGTCATCTCCCATCTTCATGTGCATCTAGAGATCCTTATTCTCCAAGATACTGAATAATTCATTATTTTTGGTCATATGGAACGAAGCTCCACTATCAAAGTACCACACAGAACCCATCATTGATGACACCATTCATGCGATGAGAGATAAATCCAACTTAAAATTTGAATCAAGTGCTTCACCTGCTACTCCTCAGGCCTTCTTGTTAGTCTTATTGTGTGGACAATTTGTAGCATATTGTCCAAGCTCATGACAATGAATTTTTTTTTGTCTTTGACAAGTATCGCTTCTTGCTTGCCTTACCATACTCCAATTTGGAATGGGAAGCCTTACCTTTCCCTTTATTTTCCTTTCCATCCTAGCCACAGTTCTCCTCATCATCAATCTTTGATGAGGATCCATCTCTGGTGCTCCGTTGAATTTTTTCTTGTACCAAGTCGGACCTCAACCACTCCCACTCTCATAGATTCCCCCTCCCATTCAAAAAGTCCTCGTAGCTATGCCAGCTCTTAGGAAGGCCTAGAAGTGCTAGGCTCACCAAATTATCCTGGGAAATTATTACCACAACACTTCCGAGCTCATCTCGACATTGAGTGAACTTTGTCAAGTATTTTTGGATCGTGTCATCCTTCTCCATCTTGATATTTTTGAGCTTGTCTTTCGGCGCCAACTTCCCGTGGTTGCTGCTATTCTAAAACAAATTTGTTAATGCCTTCCACATAGCATATGGATTTGCATTTCCATGGAGATTCGAGACTATATGATCTTGAAATCCTTCTAACAAGATCCTTTTTGACTTTGCTACATTCTCCTTCCATACATCAAGAAGTTGAGAATATACTACTGCGGACTGGGGAATATCACTGTATATGAATGACTTCAGCCCGTTGTCCTTTAACACTACCTCCATCCTATCCTTCCATGCTATTTAATTCAAATTTCCCTTAAGGGCATATTTGAGTCTCAAGCCATTGAAATACATCTTGATCTGCTGCTGGTCCTGAAGAATAGATATGCAGATTCGATGTACCTGTTCAAAACAAACTTTGGTTCTTCTCTTCTATTGTGATTCCTCTATTGATACCATGTAGAAATTATCTAAATGGATTCAACTGACCTTGTAATGTACTAAAACAAAATATTGAATCACTTCTACAAATTGCGGAAAATAATTTCGATCGCACAATCACATAACAAGTAAGAGAAAGAAATTATCAATCGCACAACACAAGATGTATCTAGGGAAAGCCTTAGCTCAAAACCATGCTATATATATATTGCATAAAGGAAAGACCATGAAACAATGCAATGCTATTTCTCCTCCTGAGAAACCTCTGCACTCTACTGACAGTCTCACTCAGATCTAAGAAAAATCGGTCCAATACTTAACCAATTCTCAACTGCTGTCTTTGACAAGTATCGCTTCTTGTTTGCCTTACCATACTCCAATTTGGAATGGGACACCTTAAATTCCCCTTTATTCGCCTTTCCATCCAAGCCACAGTTCTCCTCATCATCAATCTTTGATGAGGATCCATCTCTGGTGCTTCGCCGAATTTCTTCTTGTACCAAGTCGGACCACAATCGCTCCCACTCTCGTAGCTTCTCCCTCCCATTCATTAAGTCTTGGTAGATATGCAAGCTATTAGGAAGGTGTTGTAGTGAAATACAACTCCCCCATTTTTCACTTATAAATGAAAAATGGAGACCCTTTTAAACGATTACTTGATAATACTACTATTGAAATTTGAAAATGAGAAAAGACCTAAATGGGTTCGATTTGTTCTTATTGATCTATATTAATTCGTTTTGACCTCATTTGGATTAGTCGTCGTGAAATGCACTTATTGAAGGCTTTTTTTTTACTTTTTATATTTGTTTGATTTTAGAGACCCTTCATTTTCCAACTCCCTTCCTTATTGGCATTTTGAAAAAATTATTGACTGCTTGAAACTTTACCACTTGCCTCATGGTTTTGATCATATTTTTGCACCTCCTTGTTGCCTTTTTCATTTATGGAAATATTTTCATAAATGATCAATTGAAGATAAAGTGGCATCTTCGGTTGTCACGTCATCTCGCATCTGGTATTTGACTTCACTAGTTGGCATTTCTTCCACATGACTTAGCACATCATTTCACATTCCACATTGATTGTTTATTTCCTTCACTTGGTTTGATATATCCATTAATAAATGAGTGAATCATTAATTTATCATTTTATCCATTTTTATATATAAATGAATATAATTTCATTATTTTAATAATTTATAAAAACATTAGATCAATTTGAAAACTATATTTATTTTCTTATTTAAAACATCAAAATCCAAAAAGTAAAAACACTTTATTTTTATTTAATATTGTAAATATAATAAATTCTTTTAAAATAAAAAAACACAAAACAAATCATATAAAAAAATATATATCAAACCTAAAACTATGATATAATAAATAAGTGGAATTTACATCAAAAGTCAATCCTAGATCTAAAACTTCTAAAACCTAAGTCTAAGAAACTGTTCACATTATTTAAGACCTAGGTTATAGTCTAAGATCTCAAAAATTAAACCTAAACATAAAACCCAAAAAACTAAACATGATAAGCACAAAAAATAAAACTTATGTATTAAACCTAAACTACAATACACACACATCATTATAAAAATTTGATGGTTAATATATTTGATATAAAACTTTATTTAAAACCTACAAGCATTTTTTCATAACCGTATTGTCATGTGACATTGATTACGACGTGGAAAAAGTTCGATGGATTCAATACATCAACATAAAACCCACAACGTTAAAAATCCAACCACATTGCACGTGACAAGTTTAATTGGAAAAATCGAATTAGTTGGAAGTAAATGCACTTGAGGGGCTATTTTGATGGATATTCGACTCATAAAACCGCAGCGGAAATATTTGAGTTGACCATGGAAATCTCTTGGTAACCAGCCTGCGATCACGCGATTTTAGTTACATCGGTTTTTAATTTCGTTTTATTTTCTTTTGCAGGTACCTAATAATGGACTTGAAGATAAGATTAACACAAGGGCTATGAAATAAAATCCCGATCACATTAATATTTGCCAGATTTGCGCCAAGATATTTCAAATTTGAGAATTTTAACTCCATATGGATTTTTTTTCAGAGGAAAAAAAACGCTGTTTTCAATAACAGTTCATATTAACCGTGATTACAATCATATCTCGAGGAGATGATAAGCTGATCCAAAACATCCAGAAGTTATGACATCTAGTAATCAAAACTGATGACAGTAAGGGATCAAAAACATTCTGGGGGATAATTCCACCCAATCGAAATTATGAGCCAGATAAGATAAACTCCATGTGTGTAATTTATACAAATACCTGGCTCTACAGAATTACATGGCCAAAAGGACATCCTCTGCAGTATAAAGCAGGCTCGCTTGAGGAGATAACGAGTCTAGTTATAATGGACTCTGCTTAGGCAATAAAATAGAACACCAGCTTAATGTTTAGGCAGGCTCGCTTGTGTAGATTCCGTAAATGGATCGCTTGATAACTGTTGAACAAAAAACCATATGACTGTTCCTTGTGGTATGATGCTGAAGGTGTAAATTATATGGCTGGCTCGCTTGATTAGATTCCGTGAATAGGCTCGCTTGATAACTGGGGGAAAACATGCATGAGTCAGTCATTCCAAAAATGTATCCGGCTCACTTGATATGGTGTATTCCCCGAAAGTATATCTGGCTCGCTTGTAGTAGTAACAGGCCCGACTGTCCAAAATCTTGACAGATGATACGCATGAAGTATACAGTGAAATAATGGTCATGAGGATGAGGAGATTGCTGATCTGGACAATACAACTGATCCTCTTGTTGTTGAGCAGAATATGGAGAAGACAAAATAGATCGGGCAGGAAATTTTTCTGTAGATCGGAGGTGTTACTTAATAAAAAAACAGAACAGAAGTTAGTATACAAAAAATCATGGATGCAAAAGGTTGCAGATTATATTTGTATAGAGTCAGATATTATGGCAAAGGGACTGTAGATTCCCAAAACTGCACTCCATCTCTGTAATGGAGCACCTGAATAGAACCATAGTCTGCATTTAAACCCCTTTTAGAAATACCATCAACATGTGAATTCATGTCCCTGTATATATTCTCAATAGGAGGGGATCCCAATCTCTGCCATATCCTCCGGACCCTGCAGATCCAGCCCTGTAAGCCTGGTATGTTAAGCTGAGAACGACCCATGATAGCGCCAACAATCAGAGCAGAGTCACCATATATGTGGAGATCGGTTAGATCCATGTTGACAGCAGCTAATAGCCCTCCCCAAAGGGCCATAATCTCAGCCTTGTTATTGGTGCCTTGTCCGCCATTCCAATACATGTGGATCCTTTCCCGGTCTGAAAGCTTAATCCAAGCGCCACATCCTATATTACCCTCCTTGCAAGTGCCATCGAAGAAGACAGCTGGAAGAATTATCTCGTGTGGTCGAATCCGTCGGGATCCATCAATAGGGGGGTTGTTCTTTGTTGGGATGGCATCGATCTAGCACATGATGGCATGATAAATGTGAGATAGATTAAAAGGGACAACATTGAAAATGAGCCGATTCCTTGCAAGCCATACCTCCCAGAAGAAGTAAAAGGGCAGCGATCTGAATCTGTTCTTAATGGAATCCCATTCGACCACGACATCAATGAAGACAACAGGAGTCCATTCAGGGTCAATTAGGTGCACAAAGAATAATCTCCAGAGTTGAAGGACATTGGGGCATTGAAAAAATAGATGATCAACCGTCTCTTCGGATAGACCACATATAGAGCATCTGTTAGGACCCATCATGCCTCTTTTGGCCAGATTGTTCCAAGTAAGAATTTTATTCTTCCAAGTGAGCCAACCAAAAAGAATGATTTTGTTAGGCAGCCCTCGTTTCCAGAACTGTGCAAAGTTGCCAGAGCACTGTGTAGAGTAAGTCTGGTAATTAATTTTGATATATATATCTTTGACAATCGGAAGTCCTGCCGTCATCGGCCCATCCCAAATGACGCAGTCGCCACCAAATGAATAGCAGACCCCAGCCGCTCTTAAAGATTCAAGAAGCTGTTTCCATTCAGTTTCCATCTCATCATATAGTCCCAGCTGTTGAGCATTCTTAAAGGTAGGGACTCCAAATGTCCATGAAGAAATAGTTTGAGAAAGATAGCAGATTCCCCGGTGAGCGAGATTATGAATAAGCCTTGCGGATGGTTTTGATTGCTTATCAAAACCTTGCATATTAAGGTTGCCAAGGGGAATGTGGCTTCCGTCCCTGAAAAGCCATGTGAGTCTGTCTCCGACATGTCCCAGAATCTTCTTGAAACTACCCCAGATAGCCGAATATGTAGCGGGGAAACGAAATTCATGGCAAAGAAGAAAATGTAAGGGATCACCGGTCAGATATTTGCATTTGACAATCTGTGACCAAATTCCGGATCCGTTAATAGCCCGCCAGAAGGACTTAATGAGTAGTGCATTGTTGAAATTCCTTGTATCCAAGATGCCCCAACCATCATGTTCTTTTGACCTGCATAAAGAGGAAAGTCTGACGAGGTGAAATTTATGTGTATCCCCAGATCCATTCCACAGAAAACGGCCAATAATCCTATTGATGTCTTCCACAAAACTTGCAGGCAAGTAAAATAGGTGTCCCCAATATACCAGGAGTTTGGATAACATAGCTTGTATCATGATATATCTGCCACCTAAGGAAAGCCATCTGTGAGTCCACTTATTGATTTTCTTCCTAAACCGCTCAAGCAGCCATAGCCAGTCCACCCGGTTGTATCCACATGGTTTGATCTTGTATCCAAGATACAACAGTCCGTTCGATAGCAATTTGACACCAACCCCGAGGAACTCCACAATGAAGAGGATTTCATCTAAATCCCCAAACTCGTATAATAGGAAGGACTTGTCCTTGTTAATATGCAACCCCATGGCAGCAGCAAATCTGTTGAAAAGGAAGAGCATGTAAAACCAGTGATTCCTTAGGAGGCTTCCAAACAGCAGCATGTCATCCACAAACAACGAATGGGAAGTCGATGTGGAATCATAAAAAGAAAAGCCTGCGATGTAGCCATTTTGAGTCGCCATATGCAACAGCTTACTGATACCATCCAATATAAGTATGAAGATAAGCAGGGACAAGGCGCATCCTTGTCTAAGTCCCCGGCCAGCCGCGAAGAAGGAAGTAGGTCGTCCATTTATAAGAACATCATATCGGACAGAGGTAATGCAAGACATAACCCATCGGATGATACTGAGTGGCAACCCAATCTTGAGTAAAACCAACCGGATGTAGGACCAATCCAGGGTGTCATAGGCTTTGTGTAAATCAACTTTCATAATCAAGGCCTCACGTTTCTGAAAGTGTATGGAGTGAAGAATCTCCTGCGCGACAGCGATAGCATCATGAGTAGACCTTCCTTTAAGGAAACCATATTGCTCAGGAGATATATGTGTAGATAGGGCCGGTTTTAATCTGTTAGCGATGATCTTGGAAGTGATTTTATACAGAAGATTGCACAGTGCAATCGACCGGTATTCCCCAAAGGATGATGGGTGATCATTCTTTGGAATGAGTGCGATGAATGTGGAGTTCAAATTGGCCGGGATACATCCAGATGTTTTGAAAAATTCTGTGATGCCCATCAGCTCTTCGCCCATTATATCAAAGAAAAACAGAAAAAATTTCGAGGTCCAGCCATCTGGACCCGGGCACTTGTCGTGTGGGAATGATCTAAGCACCCCTTCGACCTCGGCAATTGATATAGGTGTATCCATAGTGTTTATGTCATCCACTTCTAAAATTCTAGGAACATGATCAAGAACCCATTGTTGGCAAGTGAAGTCAATCTCTTGACTCTGTTGAAAGAAGGCCGAGAAATGTAGATAAGCTTCGTTCTGGATATCCGGCATTGTTGTAGCAAAGCTACCATCAGTCCTTTTAATTCGCCAAATGGCATTGCGATTCTTGCGGTCAGTAGCACAATTATGAAAATACCTTGTATTCCTGTCGCCTTCTTTTAACCAACAATTCCGACTCTTCATCTTCCACGAGATTTCTTCAATTTTCAGGATTTCTTGTTCTCTCGCAGCCAGGGACTTGATATGATCATAATCGTGTTGTCCGGAGCTTTGTCCTTGAAGCCGAGATAGATAGATCTCATTTGTTCTTTAATGCCAGTCAACTCTTCCTTAAGCATCTTTTTCTTATTGATCTCCCATTGCTTGGCTGCTTTCTTCAGATCCTGTATTTTGTGGTGGAACAGGTCCCATCCTTCCAATCCAGCCATATCCGCACCTTGTAGCCATGTCCTTCTGATCAGGTCAACAAAGTCATTGTCCTCCAACCAAGCCCGATTGAATTTGAAGTGGAGCCCCACCGGTCTGTCATCCATACGCCAAGAGAGCAGGATCGACATATGATCAGAGGCATAAGACACCAGCACCTCACTTCTTGGCAGTCCCATTGAAATAATAAGCCTATCATTTACCAATGCACGATCCAACCTTTTGCCAATGAAGTCTGCACCAGATCTTTTGTTCGTCCATGTTGGAATTTTGGGCCACGGAATAATATCTACCAGATGAAAGTCCGACATCATCTCATGTAGAAAACCAGCCAATCTGTCAGTCCTGGCCTTGTCACCCCAAATATCATCAAGTTCCATAGTGGAATTCAGGTTGCCCATAATTATCAAGTTCTTCAAGGAGAGAAGCCTTGACTGTTTTAACTTGTTCCAGAATGTCAGCCTGTTATGATAAGGCGCGTATAGGTTCATAATATTGATAATGCCGTCGAAACCTCTAATATGGCCCACTAATATGATCCCACCAAAAAACCTGTATGCCTTAAAGTTTGCCCAATATGGATTCCATAGGGCAATTAGACCACCAGAGTGTCCAGTCGCGTCTACAGCCGCAACCTGCCAACCTTTACATATGTTAAGGAAAGAATTAATAGCCTTCTCCCTGGAGCTAAGTGTCTCTTGACATAGTATGATACAGGGTTTCTGAGATGTGATAATATTTCTGAGGCAATGTTGTTTGGGGGCACGCCTAACCCCTGTATGTTCATGGAGAAAAAGTGGGTCATTTAGGAAAGTTGGCGGGTAAGCTTGCTCGATGTTATCACTCAGGTTTTCCTTGAAGCTGTGGAAAAGGAAAGTATACCTGAGGTAACCACAAACCAACCTTCAGATGCAGAATCTAGCCAATCTGCATCCAGAGAGGGCTCTCTCTTTATAATTTATCTTTGTTCTTAGAAAGTTTTAGGCTAGTTATAAATCCAAGAGTTTGTTTGAAAACGGTGGAATTCGCCAACTAAGGGTAAGGTTGAATATTTTCAGGCCATTGGGCTATGGAGTCAAAGGATGGCTTTACTGGATTTCTATTCTACACACAAGATGGCTTTGCAGGGCAAGATAGCCAAACAGAGAACAATTTTTAGAATTTAAAATGGATGGAATGGGTTTGAAGGGATGAAAGGTAGTTAAGAATCTTTCAACATGTTCAAAAGAAAGAAATGAAATGATTACAAATAAAGAGCAGTGAAGAATTATTTATTATAGTAATCAAAATGTTTAAATTAGCGAAGCAAGAGCATTTAAGAATTCGTGCTTATAACCAATTTAGAAGAAAACATTAAGAAAAATCACATCTGAAATCAGAGTACAATTAAGTAAATTCTGATTTATTCTTTTATGTCAACTATTCAGAAATGGACACAATGATATTATAAACAGATATAAAACTTAAGACATAGGGTAGAAAGACTTATTGAACTGCAGTCCGACACATGAATCCTGCAAAAACTCCTGAGCTTCAAATTGTCATCCAGCAAGCCACAAGTAAATTTCTCCAAAACACTTTTATTCCAAAAATATCAATGTCACAACAAAGTAGTAGAATCCACTCTCAATACTCTCTTTGAGGGTTTATTTATACAAAAAATGATTGAAAACATCTCACACTAACCTAGCCACTAATCTAGGGTGACTAATGAATAAGTTACAATAAAAAGGAGACAAATGGTCTCGTAGATAGGACAAAAAATAATTGCTGGTGTGCTGTTTCCTTCTTTTGTGGATGTGCTGGAGGCAGGTGCTATAATAGGGCTCGATGCTGTCCCTTTGAGTAATTCTTTTGCTTGTTTGATACTCTTTGTTTCTACTGATACTCTTTCAACTGCCCAACTGATACTCTTTAACCTGCGCTCATTATTTATTCTTTACATGATAGTAAAAAGATAAAATTCTCAACCTGAAGATAAATTTCATATAATGTCCAATAAGTCTTCCCACCATTGATCTTCTGCTATTATGGTTCTTTTAAGTTTTCTTAATGTTTCATCAGCCTCTGTGTATCTGTAAAAAGTGGGTTGATTAGGGAACAAATACTTTATTTCCTGCTCAAGATGAAACAAATTCTTTAACCTGTCGTAGAGATTCCTCCCTGTTGGCAATGTTGCTTGTGACGAACTGATAGAATGAGCAGTTGTGTTATGAGCATGTATATCTATTTTATTAACATAGGTTTCCAGATCCATTATCTTGTCCTCTGAGAGCATAGGACTAGGTAACCCATTGTCCAATAAAACCTGAAATTTCCCTTTAAAAGCATTGATTTCTTCCAGAATATCTGAACATTTCCTTTCCAAATTCTGCATAAGAGTTCTTTTGGTAAAAACTCTTTTTATTTCTAAAATAGTGCCTGTCTTGTCATCAATTCCTAATTCTGCAAGCTGTTGCTTAGTCCGGGTGTTCAAAAACTGTATAAGTCGATTGGCTTGCTCAGGTCTGCCCCTTAATTCATCTCTTGTTTTGTCTATTTCTTCCTGAGCTACTTTGATCAAGTCATTTTGTTCAAAGATTGTTTGAACAAAGGACCAAATACTTTTTATTGACTCAATTATATTATCCCAAAGAATTTCATTTATTTATCTCAAAGGCTTTTCTAATGAAAGATATTTTTCTAAAGCCTTGACCAATTTTTCCAACCTTTTAATTTCCCTGGTATTATCAGCAACAGTCTTCTTAGACATATCATATTTCTGCTCCAAATTTACTAACTGCAATTTTGTGGTTTGGAGTTCTGTGACTCTGAGTTTTAAACTTTCCATTTGTTTTACCAATTCATCAGAACTTAAACCGGAAGTGTTTACCTGTGCTGACTCTGTTTGTTGATTTGCTGTTGTGGTACCTGTAGTGATCTCTGTTGTGGATGTTTGCATAATATCCTATTTTTCTCTTAATGCCTGTTCCAATTCTTTCTCTGTTTCACTCAGTTGCTCAGTCATTTTTAAGAGCAACTCCATCATTTCTTCCTATGAATTTTCTTCCAAAAATTCTTGGGTCTGGGGATGCCTTGAGGCTGGCAATTTTAGCTGCTTTCTCAGTGCAGCGATATCATCATCTTTCTTTTTAATTAGTGCTTCAATGCTTTTGATATCTTTGGGATTGTGACCCAAACTGATGATTATATCTTCCAGAGACTTTATTCTATTATCTTTTGCCTGAGAAGAAGCCTTCTCAATTTGCAACTGTGTGTTTGTATTATTTAAAGAATCTCGCAGCCTAAGGGCTGCCATGGCCTTATCAGTAAGGATGGAGTATATCATTTCCCCAGTTTGTCTATGCAACTCTATCTGGTCCATGGGATGAATGTATTTTGCCAGGACCTCAAAATTGGTCCTAATATAATCAGATGCTGTCACGGGCTTTGGTACTTTGGATTTGAAATGGCTCATCATCATTTTGCCTTGTTGAATGTCAAATGCTGACATCAATCTTTCCTGATTGTGTGGAGCCATTTTTAGATACTGATCATATACCTTCATTCTCAATGGATCATTCTTTGCTTTTATATTAATGAAAGTTCTCTTGATATCACCTGCATCTGTTTTTGGTGGCTTAAAAGAAGATACTTCGGTACTCAACTGTTTTTGCAATTCTTTTCCTTTGTGGCCTGTATGTGTTTCACTAACTGTGCCAGTTAGTTGACTATCTTCTCTTTCATCATCAAACATCTCATCAATGATTTCCACATCTGGAAGTGGATCGGGTTTCTTCTTTTTAGCTTGATGTAGCTCTGAGGATTCTTTGGGAGGAGTAGGATCTGGAGCCTGTCTTTTCTTGCCTATTTCCATATTAGATGGAGTTTGCAATTCTAAAACTTCAGGATGATTTACTTGAGTAGGAGAAACCTGTGTCTGATCTGGTGCCCTAGAGGTTTGAGGTTTCTCTGCCATGATGAAAGTTTCAATGACCTATATTTCAGGTTCTTTCCCTTTGCCTTTAGACTCTACTGCAATTGATGGACTCCCTTCCTGTAACCCCTGTTGGAGATTTCCTGCTGAAGAAGTGCCAATGTGAGGTACCTGCACTTGACCAAAAGATTCTAGGTCAAAATTTTTCTCAAGATCTTTCATAATTTTGTTTCTATTGTCTTCTTCATTATCTTACTCAACTAGTGTTCCTTCCACCCACTCATCTTGGTTAGCATATTGTTCTATTTCAGGAATTCTGTGGTGAATATATGGGGATGATTTGTTCTTCATTCTTTTATCACAGATAAAACCGAATGGATCATAAGGAATCCAACGAAAACTCCTTGGTAACTTGCAATGGTTTTGCAGGATATCTTCTGCTTCTCGCTCAGCGTTCCTAGAATTGCATATGAAGGGACCTAATTGACTTTTGATCCTGAGTTGGGCTTTCTTTTTTACACTGCAAAAATGAATCATATCAGAATTATTCATTTGCCTGAAATATTCTAAGGCAAAAAGTCTCATAGGCACATATTTTGGCAACCTGAATGGATATAATTCACATCCATATATTCTGATGACTGAATGATTTTGATATAAATACTAGTCCCCAACTTTATATGTCCTTGAAAGCTGCAAAGTCTTCTTAATCTCATTACTGAGCCTTGGAGGGGGGATTCCAGTCAACAAGGTAGTTGCAGGATATACAAAAAGATCGATGAACTCAGCATAAGAATAGGGAGAATCATAGGAAGAGTGAGTTATGGCAGACCAAAATATAACAGATCTAGGGTTTCCCTTGGCATCAAGCTTTTTAACAGGAAAAGGGAACTTCTCTGATTGATAATAGATGATGAGATGGTAAATGACTGAGGAATATTTAAACACTTTCTCATTATCTAGCCCCATGAACTGGTCATGGATTTTATTGGCAATGAAAGATGCAAAGTCATATTTTATTGCAGGAGGTTGCCCAGGAGTAAAGATAGACAACAATACCAGGGTTATTTCACCAACATATTCACTTGTATTGAAACCCATGAAAAAGGATATCATATTGAGGATGAGTCTGCCCAAATTATTAAAATAAGTAAAACCATAGGGAGGAGGTCCCTTAGGTTGATGTTCAGGTAACATAAAAGTCTGGCAAATGCATTTCAATTTTTCTGGAGATAATTGGGTAGACTTTTCAAGTAGTTCTTCCATGGACAAAGGAGTAAGATCTTGATCAGGTTCAAAATGGAGCATTGTATTGATAGCTTGAGGAGTGATGGGGAAAATGATACTCTGGTCAGGAGACAACACTGCCCTTTGAGTTGAATCATAGTTAGAGTGACAGCAGTGGATAATTTCTAGGAAAATATAGACTGAGGGGATAAGATATCTTGGAAAATTGGATTCCCACAATCCAATGACATCCAGACCCTTCGAATCATCGTCTCTGCAGCGACAATAACTTCGAAGAGGACTTTCATCGAAACCTAAGTCTTTAATTTGGAAGTCTTTATCCACTAATGGTAAGTATTCTAACTCTCTGTGAGGGGCATTCAATGGGGTTACATTCAGGGCTGCCGGAGCTTCCATTTTGGTTCTTGTGTATTCAAAATGGAAGTTTCGGGGTTTTCTTCATAGACCAGGCGCAAATTTGATTCAAGGAGCTTTGATTTTACTTGCAGGAACTAGAATAGACTGATATTAACCCTTTTCTAGACTCTGGCATGAATTTTTAACACAGGAAAGTGGATTTTTCAGAGAGTTTCGGCAAGAAAAACGAATAAATACCTGTTTAATGGAGAAATTTGAACTTTACAGGTACTAGTCGATGGCGGATGGATGCTTGGGCACTGGTTTAACAATGGTGTTCGGCAATTTGGTTGGCGGCGTCTCAATCAGCGGAATTTTCAAATTCTTCAGAGGAGGATGCAGTCGTTTTCAGCAGTGAAAATGACAGAAAAACATGAATTTTTGTTTTATTTACAAAGTCAATGGGGATTTTGATTTTTTCGAGGATGACGTCATCCGGTACGGGAGGACGCGTCACCGGGACCGGGCGGTAAGCGGTATTTTCCGCACCACTTTTTGGGAGATGGTGGTATTCAGCGCGGAGGGAGCGATTCCATTAATCGTTTGACACGTGGTCGGACGACTATTCCAAAACCACTGCGCCCCCGCTCGTTATCTTCCAGACGCGAGACGGCCAGCGGAATGATCCTGGGCCGTTGATCATCGGGGAGGCGATCTGACGGTGGACGGGATGTGGAATTGACAGAGTTTTAACATGCGGGCCCGATGGGGTTTTAAAACATGATTAACTTAATTAAATATCCCAGGGGGCGTTTGATTGGTGGAATGAATGGTTATTAATTAATCCTGGTGATTAATTAACCCCATAGTTTATACATGGTTACGGCAGGGTCAAGGGTTTTTAACCAAGGTTAAAGTATCGGGCGGAATTAAAATGCTAAGGGAATGGGTTTTATTTTTTCGTTTTAAACATATAAACTATATGTTAAAACCTTTTTCTATATTTCTTATTATATGGTAATAAATAAATGTCATTTTTTCACCATAGGGGTAGGGAAATATTTTATATGGGTATATTTTAGCCAAAGGGTTTTTATTGGGGGATTTTTATTCAACAAAAGGGATTAATTAACTTTGGCCAAAACTTATAATAAGAGGGGTTTTTTTGGGATATTTAGGTAAGAAGGAGTTATGTACTATAGGATAAGGTCTTTTCACTAGAGATTTAATAAATAAATCAGAAGTTAACATGACAAAGGACAAGGTAAACTCAAAATACTTTAACTATAACTAAGCAAGTGAAGATTTCTGAAGCAAATTGTATCATCTTAATTTCAACACTTAAACATAGAATAGTAAGTAATTTTGAGGGTTTATTATGGAAATTTACATGATTTCCCTAAGTAAAATAGGATTTTACTTAGGAAAAGGATAAAAGTGAATGATTATAATGATAAATAATCTTCAAGTACTAAGGTCTTTTTGATCATCAGGCCGAGGGTCCGGTCCCTCCAAAAGTCAAGGAAATGCCTTGAGCCCCTTTAATCTCCAAATACCTTAGCACTTTTTAGGGAAATTAGTAAAACTCTTAGGGAAAAAGTGATGTGGGAAGTTAATGATTTTGACTTTGCTTCCTTTGAATTTTCCAGTGCATTTCTTGCTTCAGTACTTGTGATGAAAGTTAAAGATCAAACACATTTAGCACCATCATTCATCATATGAAACTTTGCAACACCATCTACCTACCCTATCTATTTTACACTACCATTTTCTCTTCTTTATTAGGGTGCATTTGAACTTGCAAACCCTTATCAATCTTCTTTTTCTTTTACATGGAAAATCTATCTAATTCTACCCTTATTACATCCAAGGGCTCAGATTAAACTGTTGAGCACCTTTTATTAACTCGACCTATCTATTTATCTGCCAAGATTAAACTGTTTGGTCAGATATTTATTCTCTTTTCTACAACATGAAATTGAAAAATGAATGAGTCAAGTTTAAACAGTTTGACTCTTCACAAATTGTGGCAAAAGTTTGACAAGCTGCACACAATTGCTTTATTACAGAACATGAAATGGTAGTGGCACTTGGATTTGCACACTTTCCTTGGTCTAATTTTGTTTGGAGTTCATTTCTTTCACTTTTTTGACCAATTTATTTTTCTTACCCTTTGATTTTTCTTACCCTCTTTACATTTTTTAAATTTTTTGATTTTTTGGTTTTTCAAGAATATGGAACACCTTTGTACAGGAAAAAGGTTTGAACATATTGCATAGTTCAATAAGACAATCATGAAAAATGACACCTATTGGTATAGGAGTCTAACACTCTAAGCGCCCGGAAGTTGCCTGAAAAAACATTGGAACAGGCAATGGGAACATCTGTGAAGTTTTCAAACTCGTCAGAGGATAGTTGCAGAGCTCGTGGATCAGATAAGAGGTGATGCACAGAGCGATTCTTCTTACTAATTTTCCGGATCGTGACATTAGACACTTGAGGAGGTGGGATGACTTTATCGGGAGAAACAATGATCTTGTCGAAAACACTAAGGGCAGCAAGATATAAGTCCGGGTTACCTAGTAGCGTGTCAATGTCACTACCGACAGAATTGTGAGGAGACTGTGGCAGAGCAACAAGATCCTCATCAGATGATGACCCCGAACGAGGAAGGAGATGATTATCCGGTTTACAGGAATTGTTCATCCGAGACAGTTCCCCAACCTAGAGAATGGAGGATGAAGGGAAAGGAAGGTCTGTCGGGATGAGGTTAGACGCACTAGGGACAACATCATTCATTTTGGTTTCCAAGCCATCCTTCTGGACACCTACACTCGCAGGATCAGAGGCATTGACATTAGGTTCATATGGGGGAACAGTGTCATCCTTACCACTGATCGAGTTGGATATGTTTTCATTACGATCCTCCCCAGAAAAAGACAGAGTTTTGTCAAAATATAAAGAATCTCGACCCGCCTCATCCTGATGCTTGATAGTCCTATCACTATGAGCATTGGCAGAAATATATGCTTCTTCATCATCAGAGGAGAGAGAATATGAATTACCTGGATGGGGTTCATCCAGAGGGCCCGAATCAGCTTGTAAATGTCTTCGATCCTTAGGCTGGTGTAGCCATTTCCTTCGAAACTAGTGACGAATAGGACAGTGGTTTCGAAGGTGTCTAGTTCGATGACAGATAAGACAGCGGAATGGTATCCCCCAGTAGTCGATGCACTGTCGATGGCGACGTTGGCCCCATAACAGGTCCACATCACCAGGTAGACCTCCAGCAAATTCCACCTCGACGAGGATCCATGCGATCCTTTTGTCGTCGGATCCAACAATACCTAGGTCGATGTACTTAGTGTAACCAATAGAATTCCCTATGGCCCTTAGTGCTTTGTGTGTCCAGAACTCTAATGGCAGCCCTGGGAGCTTGACCCAGATGAAGCGACATTTAGGAGCCTCCATGACCGGATTGAAACCTAGGTACCATCGAACCAACTGTAGATAACTCCGACTGTGCACCCAAGTCCGGTTAATAACTTTGAATGTATCCTTATCAGCCATAAAGTGTATACAGAACCATCCATTGAATAGTTTGCTAACCTTGGGCGCATATCTGATCAATGGAATCCAAACCTGTCGGACCCAGCAATCCATATCAAAATCATGGCCATCAGGGAGAATCCATCTCCCAATTAAAATGCACTTCTGAAGACTAGCCACCCTGTGGCATATGTCGTCATGGTCTAAATTTATCTCTTTGATTACCATGTTCTGTTTATAAAAAGCGTTCTTTCCACTTCTGCAACCATGCTTCTTCTTCTTGTGATCCAGACCATCGGAGGTATGCAGAGAGTGCCCCTCCCCAGTCGGAATGTTGCAGCAAACCTGTTTGATTAACTGGCAGTCTATCTCACAATCACGACCAAATTGATTTTTCGCTTCAATGGTGGCCCGAATGAAAGCTTCGTGAGCCGAGGTGTCCGAGGCAAAATCCACGTTAGGGACATGTGTCTTTGGATTATGGTTCGACATCGTGATAAACAATGTCAAAACGACCCCAAACCACTCTAGATCGAAACAAGGCAGAAGATGTCACCAAGAATCGTCCACGTATGATACTGTAGAACAATTGGCCACGGGGCCCCAGCCCAGGTAATAGAGGATGTTAGGTGACAATTATGACTTATCACACTCAATTGAAGAAGTATGATCCCGGAGAAAATAGTGTAGGTACAAAAACCCAATTAGACATAAATGGGAAGACGTTGCACAAATGTTAGTACTTCAGACCCAGAATAAAATATTAGAGAGCCGATCTCGGGCAGTCAACCCATTCAATTTAGTGCATACGAACATCACCGAAACATTCCATCAACCAAAATGGAAATCCCGAAGTTGCCTGGATATCATGGGAGAAGAATAAAGAAAGCCTACAGCCACTTTGGGAAATACAACCGATCGCAGAGAAATAAAGATATAATCTTACGAGGCCAGCATATGTCACCAATTCCGCAGTGGAGGAAAATCTCATTAAGACAGAATGTACTGTAGATCCACAACATTGATATCAAAAAATCTATGGCCAAAAGGACGTCGATTCCGGTAGCTGGAGACGGAGAGAATTCTGGTAATAGGAACGGAAAAACCAGACTGTCTGGAGCTTCAACAGGCCAAAACGTGACAACAACAACAACAAAGACAACCCGGACAAATCCACCACCTGTCACCAATTCTAAAACTGAAATCATTACATGGCTTAGAAATAATCAGTGAATCAACCCACTTACGCCAGAGACAGGACCATCTATAGGCATAAGATGATGACTGGTAACAAGAATCAAATGAGGATGCCACAGAGAAATCCGAGGGCGTACCAGAATTGTCAATATTTTCTACCATGCGTCCTATACTCAAAGTATTGGATCGATAAAATCAAGAATGCAAGGATAGCAAAAGAGATGATAAGGCAAATCTCTATTTCGTCCGGTAATGACATAGAAACCAGGGATGAGCGGTTAGGTCGTCCGAAGATAATAACATAGACACTATAGAGATGTTCGACAGAGCATTGGTCTGACCACCGCAGGAGATTCTAATGGACATAGGCTATATTAACCATACATTAATACCAATACTCAGATAGGAGTACCCGAGCAGAGAGAGATTTGGGATAACGGACCTATGACTTCATTCCCCTATGAAACTTGTAGGATAACATACGATAACACTCCATGAAAACAAATTACGTCTACAGAGTAACTGTCTTAATTCCCAGTCTGTAACTACTGTGTATTTTCCTTCCTTTATAAGCCACTCACTGTTGATAAGCCAAATGCATGTAAGCCAGGTGTGTAGAACAGGAGCCTTACCTCAAAAGAGAGAGCAGTCCCAACTTCTGAAACCCCTACCTAGGTGAATGGACACAGGAATTACTGCACCATATTTAGAAACAAAGAAGAACCAATCGATGAAGGTCTCATCGTTAAAATGCTACAACTCCATATGGATTTGTTTGGTTGCAGATTGTAAAACTGTAAATAGAATTCAATATGGCAGGATGAGATCAAAATTCGATAAATAAGTGAATGAATAATTGGCTGTTATGAAGAGCAGAGACAGGATCAAATACAGATACTGGAAATGAGGAGACATTGGGCGTTGTCGGTTTTGTTTTGCTAAAGGAACGGGCCGCCATTGGAAATATCTGGGTACCCAGCCTGTGATCACGTGGTTTTAGTTACTTGAAATTTTAGTGACCTTTTGTTGATGCCTGCATCTAGGATACAACACAAAGTTCAGAACCGCCAACCGAAATCACATGTAACAGTTTATCCAATGCGCCCGCTAGGATTTCAATTATATTCAAAGTTCTATTATGGGTTTTAGAAATTGAATGCAGCGCTAGTGTTTGGGGATATTTATCCCTAGGCATGAGATTCATGAATGGAGAAAGGGATTCGAATCCCTTATCTCAATTTTAGCTCAACAAATTTTATTTTTGGCAAACAGAAGTTTAAAGCAGCTTATATAAAGCTATTAGAAATACAATTGTTGAGGGGGAAAAATTTTTTAAATCAGTTTTTCAACGGTTTGAAAGAAACTCTACAGGTTAGAGGGAGAAGGGGTCGTGATCCAACATAGGGGATTCTTTGCTATCATTCAATTTGCATTTTTGGCATTTCTGTTTTGTGTAGAGGAGGTGATTGTAAAGATTGTAAGAGAGTTTTTGGCCTTTGTAATATTGCCTAGCATTTCTGCATGTAATAAAATCATAGGTCTCAAATTCTCAATGATTGCATATTTTGTAAGCAAAGCTTTGGCATTATTTTGAATTTCCATTCATGAGTATTTCTACCTGAATGCTGAATTTTTTATTCGTGTCCAATTTTTGTAATTGATTTCGATTTCTATTCTAAAACATATTTTTATTGATACTTAACATTTCTGTTGGTTCAATTTTGATATGATTTGAAGCTTTGCAGGAACTATCTCCAAGAGGTAGAACGAGATCGGATCTATAATGAATTCACTGAAATATATTTGCAATTAAATAATAATTTCTTATATTTAACTCGCAAATGTATTTTGCTTTTATCTCATTAATTAAATATGAATTTCTTCTTTTATTTAATGAAAAATACATGGCGAATTCGATCATAAACAAGTCCTTCCCCCTATTTTATAATTGATTTCGATTTCTATTCTAAAATATATTTCTTATTGATACTTAACATTTCTGTTCGTTCAATTTTAATATGATTTGAAGCTTTGCAGGAGCTATCTCCAAGAGGCAGAATGAAATCGGATCTATAACAAATTCAATGAAATATATTTGTGATTAAATAATAATTTCTTATATTTAACTCGCAAATTATTTTGCTTTTATCCCATTAATTAAATATGAATTTCTTCTTTTAATTAATGGAAATTACATAGTGAATTCAATCATAAGCTTGTCTTTCCCCTATTTTTTTAATTTGCTCTCGGATTAAGAGAGGGCTATCCCATCTTATTCCAAGATAGGATTTTTGTTTTAGATTAATTTTGTATCTGTAAATGAAATCTACATAAAAAGCAAACATTTTTGGTTCTCAGTGACACAATTCAGTTCTTATGTTAGTCAACTCTTTTTGACTGATTTTAATCTTTATCCAAAACATTTAAAAAATCAATCATAAAGATTAATGTAATATAGTGTATATTAGTCCATTTATTTTTTAATAATTAACATTAGAAATCATTTTTCTTTTTCTTATTAGAGTTAGCCTTAACATACTAATTACTCATTAATTTGTAACATACACTTTCAATAAATAATAATTAGAATAATTTTAACTTTAATATAGTAGTATAAGTTAAATAAGATTTTATAATTGTTTACTTAGAATAAATAATAGTAACATTTAGTTAAACTTTCATCTTGTAGGTTATCATAGATTTCTTAGAGTTAACTTTTAGCATATTAAATATTAATTAATAGTTTAATGTAATTAGAATAATTTTAATTATGATAGTGCATTTAAATAGATGTTATTAAATTTTTACCTAGAATAATAATAATAGTATTTAGTTAACTTCATTTTATAGTTTATTATAGATATGTTATAATCTTATAATAAACTAGATTAAATATTTAGAGTTATTATTAGAACCATATTAGTGATATTTAGGAATATATTATAGTTTAAGGTATATAGTATAGTCAGTTAATTAGCATAATAACATAGGATATATTAGTTTAAATTTGACATATGAGATAAATAAGAGTACTTTAATACTTAACATAAAGACTTTAACAATAGTGTAACATTATCATAGTGTCATTTAAGATTAAAAATTAACAGTAATTTAATAATATAAAATCAGTTAGGTTAGAATAGTTAGGCTAATTGGAAGACATAACTTAGTCGTGGCTTGGCTGAGCCCCATATTAGCTTAAGGATCAACTCTCTTGCCTAATCAACAAGAGAGCTGATCTAATATCTCTTCTCTGTTAATGAATGAAAGTTGTATTTTAAGTAATCGAAGTTTGGAAAAAGGTAACTGGACCTAATTTAACCAGTCGAAGCCACTACTCCAAACAGAAAAGGAGCTGCTTTAAGCTCCGGACCGGGCGGTTATCCCCCAATGTTGTTGCAGCGATTTTCGAGGCATCAACAGAAGGCTTAGAAGTGCTAGGATCACCAAATTATCATGGGAAACCTTTACTGCAACACTTCCAATCTCATCTGGACATTGAACGAACTTTGTCAAGTATTTTTGGATTGTGTCACCCTTCTCCATCTTGATATTTTTTTGAGCTTGTCTTTCAGTGCCAACTTCCTGTGGACGATGCTATTATAAAACATATTTGTTAATGCCTTTCACATAGCATATGGAGTAGCATTTACATGGAGATTCGGGACCATATGATCTTGAAATCCTTCTAACAAAATCCTTCTTGCCTTTGCTACATTCTTCTTCCATACACCAAGAAGTTGAGAATCTACTACTGCAGGCTGGGGAATATCACTGTCTATGAATGCCTTTAGTCCGTTGTCCTCTAACACTACCTCCATCCTATCCTTCCATGCTATCTAATTTGAATTTATCTCAGGGGAATATTCGATTCTCAAGCCATTGAAAGACATCTTGATTTGCTGCTGGTCCTGAAGAATAAATCTGCAGATTCAATGTACCTGTTCAAAACAAACTATAGTTCTTCTCTTCTATTGTGATTCCTATATTGATACCATGTAGAAATTATCTAAATGGATTCAAATGACCTTGTAATGTACTAAAACAAAATATTGAATCACTTCTACAAATTGCGGAAAACAATTTCGATCGCACAATCACATAACAAGTAAGAGAAGAAATTATCAATCACACAACACAAGATGTATATGGGGAAAACCTTAATTCAAAACCCCACTATCTTTATATTTCATAAAGGCAATACCATGAAACAATACAATTCTATTTCTCATCCTCAGAAACCTCTGCACTCTGCTGACTGTCTCACTCAGATCTAGGAAAAATCGGTCCAATACTTAACCAATTCTCAACCACTATCTGACCAGCCTTGCTTACTCTTTCTTGGAGGAATTTTTGCCCTATTAATAAGTAAATTCCCAAGAATTTATTGCAGATTACTTCAAGGCATTCTGATGACCTCATGCATGACCTGTATAATTTTCTAATTATACAACTGATAGTTATCTTCCTTTTAACCCCAATCTCAAATGGGCCTTCCTTTTAACTGATTGTCCAATAATTGTGAATTAAATAAGATTTAATTAACTGGACCTCTCACTAGCTCATCCATCAGTTAGAACTAGTTAAACTGATTTTAACTCAAATACTTGAGTTAAATAATTACAACTCACAAATAATTGTAACTCGACCCCCTAAAACTTAGGAAGAACTCTACATGCCTCCAGTTTGACCTCCAACTCAAATTAACTAAGCTAAATAAGCCTTCCTGAATTAGTTAACACATAAAAGTTGTTATGAGATGAAATTACAATTTCTCTTCTAAATTAGTTAAGGGAAAATTAAATCAGAAGCCCCCTCTAGGGTGCCATTTCAACACGAATATCAAAAATCAAGTTAGCATACCAACATTTCATCTATAGGGTTTCATTATTACTTCCTAGAGACTTACATCGGTCTCATACTAGGGATTTATTGTAAACCCTAGATACAAACATGAAATTTCAAAATTAGATATACAACAATTTTGACCAGGCTAGGGTTTCAATTATAGAGAAGCATATATACCCAGAGATCCATTTCTAGAATTTTATATTTACTATTACACGGGTTTAGTCATAATCCCTAACTTATCAAATCCCAAAGATCTAGTATTTCATTTAAACATTAACAACAAACCTTAAAGGACTAGGATTTTTATCGCAACATTACCAAAACCCTAAACATCAAAGAATAAGCTTTCATTATATGTTCTAGACTTTATCAACAAACCCTAAATATACTAGGGTTTCATTATTAACATCAACATACCCTTAGCATCAAAAGGTTGGGGTTTTATAGTGAACCCTAAAGGTTGGGTTTCACAAAAATTAACAAATGACAAGAGATAATATTACAAGGGTAGATTCGATCTAATGATTAATCTCCCTAACAATAATCCTTATGATTCAAAACCGTAGACATGAGAGAATTAGTAATATGAAGAAATTTTCAAAATGAAGAATATTCATACCTTATTTTGCAACAAGTTAAATAAAATCAAAGTTACCTTGAGTTGTTCTTTAAAAAACCTGGTATAGTTTATTTAGAAACAAACCTATTTTTATGATGCAAGTCTTTTCTTGAATATTTCCTCCATAACCTTTTTGTATTATGCAAGCTTTCCTACAAAGGAAAATATAAAGAAAAAGTTATGAGCATACAATACAACCAAATATTGATGTGAGGAGGAAACCAAACATGAAAGATGAAACAAAGAATAATGTACTTATCTTTTGGTAAGCTGGTGAAGTTTCCCTCTTAATTTAGTATTTCTCAAAAATACCTACAATTTAAACAATCCAAAAAGTTCTAAAAATATATATTAGATCTACAAACTCTAGAAATAAGAACATAAAATAAAACATTACAAAACTTAAAATAGTAGACTTATACAGACATGTAAGAGAAGGCTTAATAGTATAAGTCTTTGACTTCAGATTCTTAAGTCTTGTTTTCCTTGGGTGGAGCTTCATCGACAATATTTGCATGTTCTCTTTCTCTCTTCTTATTTATTGTATTTTTGGGACATTTACTTTTGTAGTGTCTCATCTTATGAAAATTGTAGCATTCAATCTCTGATAGCTCAACCATCTTCTTTGGTCCTTTGAACTTATTGTATACTCCCTTATTCTTGTGATGAGAAAAGTAGGCATTTGAAGTGCTTTTTTCTTCATCCTCCTTTTTGTTACTTACTAATTAGATCTGGTTTCCTTGACTGCATATATTCCACTTTTTTCAAAGGTTGCTGTATCTTTACAATTGTTAATTCTTGATGCAAAGAGCTCCAAGATTTTGGTAGAACTAGTAGTGCACCAGTTCTTTCCCTAGTACAACTTCATAAATCGCTTGGAGTTCACATATTATTATAGAGAGCCTTACAAAATATGATGATACTGTACCATATTTTGTAATCTTCATTATTATTAGTTCATTCTTGGGACTGACTATCTGACCAATGTTATTGATGGTAAAAAACTTGGAGAAGGCTTCATACATTTCTTATGTAGAGCCTATATTGGATATGTATGGGATTAGATTTTCCTTTACTCCATATACGATTATATTCATGGCCAATATGCAAGTTTCCCTGTAATTTTCATTTCCTGCATCATTTTTTGGTTTCACAAATTTTCCTAGAACAAAATACAATACTTTGTGCTTAGCAAGGATGAGATCTATGCTCTTCTTCCATGCACTATAGTTGGAGGCTCTTTCTATACTATAATCAGTCTTCATTGTCATGTCTTATTTTCTTGATATAAATAGTAGGCCTTCCTTTTCTTATATGATCCTTTTTCTTTGACCCTTTCAATAAATCTTCAAGCTGCCTTTTTCTTTCTTTCTTTACCTTAGCTCTACTACCATGTTAGAAAATAAGAAATGCAAATATATTATCTTATGTTTGATAATTACTTGTGATATACTTGTAGTCTTATTAAATTTATTTATGTTCTTTTTATCAATAAATCATCAAATAAAAAAATGAAGATCAATGACACTAGATATAGGCACTCAGCCAAGGCTAAAACCCCTCTATAGGGGAAAAACTAGTCAAACACTTCCACTAATAGATTCAAATCAAATTGAGACAAACCAAGACCTTATACCAGAATAAATGACCTCCTCCCTCAACCAAGTCAACCTTTCAAGATGGTTATGCAAACTTTAATAGTCTCTTCTTGCCTCCTATCTTCAACCCAACAACAAAACATAATTTCAGCCCCCAGCTTCCAGAGTTTCGATGCTACTATAGATATGAAGTTTCAACCTACCTAGAAGCTTTATAATTTCACATGTGTGAGTCAAAGAGAGAGAAAAATAACTTCATCTTTCTTGAAAAATGCCTATTCCTTCGCTAGGGGTTTATCCTTCTTCTTTGGAAATTTTCTCATCTTTTCTACCTCCAGATACTGCAGATCAAACTTCTTAGTTGGTACTTCAAATGATGTTGAATAACTTCCAATATATAATGAATATGTGAGGTTGAATTACCTTGATGAGGGTGACTTGTACTTCTTGTGGCCAACTTGGTGAAGGAAGCGTAAATGATGTAATTTACATCAAAATAAATTTATTTCTTGATTGATAAAACCCAAAAGGGTCATTTACATGATGACAATAACAAGGAATCTTGACACAAACCCTAGAAGCCTACAATGGATGCTTTGAACTAAAAATAAAACAATAAAGCATGAAACCCATGCTTAATAAATATTTTTTCTTTCATAATAATTTATTTATTTCTTTCTTTTGACAAATATATTACATCTAGACTCGAATAAAATTATGAATACCGACAATAGTTACATTTTTCAACAATAGAAAGGACACGTGGTATGCTATGCATCAAGGAAGCTGAATGAGAATGAGCATACCTATGTAATTCATGATATTGAGTTGGCATCTATCATTCATGCATTGAAGATGTGCAGACATTATCTCATTAGTAGGGGGGTTGTTTTGATGAGTAATCATAGTGGGATGAGGTACTTGTTTTAACAACCCAAACGGAATGCTAAACAAGCTATGTGGTTGGATACCCTCAGTGAGCTTGAATTTGAGATCAAGTACATCAAGGGTATGGAGAACATGGTTGTAGATGCTCTTAGTAGGAGAGTGGAGGTGAATCACATTTCAGCTGTGAGCTCTTATGGGAAATATTTGCAGGAGCATATCTTGCATGTAGGGAAGCGTGATGAGATATATCAACAACTAAAGTAGATATTGAGACAATAGGGTGAAGGTGATAGAGATGAGGAGTATTCACAACAAATGGCTTGTGTGAAAATTTCATAAAACTGAAATTCTATTGCAACAACTGGAATTTATTTATCTATCTGTTAAATATTTTAAAAAATGATCTCCTACCGAAAAATATCAAATAAATCACACTGAAATATTCAAAAATAAAACTGTGAAAATAATAGTGTTTGAAACTGAGAAAATACTAGCACACACGCATAAAAATGAACTGTTATTTTTGGACAAATGTCCCCGGAAAAACCCAACTTGGGAAAATCGGTACATTGGCTGAGTGTTTTTATTATTAAGCAGCAGTGAAATATGAGTATAATCTATGGATTCCTAAATGGAAATCCAAACAATAAGTAAATCAGCCAAAATTACCTAAAGGAAAATTCCTTCCTCCACAAGCAACCCCAACACAACTTTCTTTCAAAAACTCATCCTCCTGGATCCTGTGCATCAGCCTCTGCATAGTGCTTGCACAAAAACTATGACGTATAGCCTCTGAAATACCTCTGATGAAGTTTTGTGCCTATTCCTATCGAGGAAATTGCTTCTACGATAGTTTGGAAACTCTGTTTTTCCTCTTAAACTAAAAACGATTTTTCATCCAACTAAATCGAGCTACTCTTCTGAGTCCTCTGCGTTGTCTCTTTGGGAATAACTCAACCTCTTGTGACAGCTTCTCCGAGTTTGGAAAATTCCTCCGGATCATTGTCTCTACCCCTCACTATCCATGCTTCGATCTATGGCTCTCTGACAATTGGTGCTACTCTTTGGAAATCGAATTGCCAAGGAAATCAAATTGCTAGTGTTTGTTCTCCAAGTGCCCATCGACTTCTTCTTATAATACTTTATTGGTATCCCAACGACCAAGATTACAGCTTAATCAAGGGCTACGATCATCTTGAAGTCGATCCATGTGAGTTTCTAGACTATTCTCACCTTTACTTAATTAATTATGATTAATTGACCATATTCCATAAGTTTAGACATAGGAAATACTTAAAAATCGGTTAATAATCTAATTAAGCCATTTCTAGGTGGAATTTCCAGAAACTATTTTTGGGTTTTGGATATATCATGTATTCTAGCCTCTCCACCAAATTTTATGGCTGTAACACATCCGATGCTACAAAAACTAACACTCCCTCTTAGCGAGGAATGTGTTCTAGTGTTGCACACCCTACCGCAACACTATGTATCTGTATCATCCTTTTTCACATTATTGAATTATGGCCACTATGACTGCTTGCCACTGCCCATCAACCACTACGTAACTTTGATGCTACATCTGTGCTTCTGCTGACACTGCTATGCCACTACCAACTCTGCATCTGCACTACAACTCCTTTTCATTTGTTGCTGTTGCAACTACAAATACTGCAACAGATAAACATCCAAAATACTGAATTAATTGTCCTCAGTATGATGCATCTATCTCTCAATTCTCTGATTTTTACTAGCCTTTTCACTTTCACTAATAATATGCCCTATTGTTGAATCTGCATTGTGCCACTTTGCATTGCTATCAACTCTGCACTACGCTCTCTAGCGTCTGACTGCAACTGTATGCAATTGTCACTCCAGAATTTGACTACATCTCGGGACACTTATCCATCCTACAGCTGAATATTGTTGGCCCCTGTAGCTAGGTAATGATCCATAAGGTGGACTCCTCAATGGACCCTGCCCAATCTCCACAATATTTGGGACTACAACCGCAAATTTCCCCACCTCTCCCTTGGAGGTATGGCTGCAATCATTGCAAAACATTTTCACTAGAATTGCACCTGCAAACTGAAACTGGGAAATTCACATTACTTGTGTCACTACAACTAGTTCTGCAAATATCTCATGGGTACTGACTGCAACTAGCTTTAAAAATGTCTAATGATAGATTGCGTTTGCTGACACTGAACTTGCTACTATGATATTGTGGGCTCCTTTAGAAAAGGTGATGATCCTACTGCAACAATCCAGAATTGATCTGACTGATCTCTTTGTTGCAATTGCGTTGGACCCTGCCCATTCGACACGTTGGAGTTTCATACTCCTCCTCCTCCTGGATATGGTACCCCACTATCTCCTTTCAAGCCTAGTCCTTGGTTAGGACCCTTAATTTTTTTTGAAACTCGCACTTCCTCTGAAACTTATTTCCAACAACTACAAGTCGAATTGCTACCCAAATCTGCATTCTAGCTAACTTGCAAAACCTCCTCTAGAACTATCATATGGTCATCCTTGCAAAGCTAAAAAATATATGAAACTAAAAAACTGGAGAAAATAAACCTGAAAACATCCCTCTTTCTTGTTTCTCGACTACTATATCTACTACTCACACTCCCTTATGGAGTGAGAAAATATGCTCACAACTACTGCCAATCTGAAAATAGAAAAATCAAACTTCTGAAAAATTGAAGTCCCCTGAGAGAAATTTTCCTTTGACTGCGGGTGATTTTCTCTTCCACCTGATGCTGCTTTTGCTGCTGCAAAACCCTCTGCATCCAACCAAGGAATCTGCTGATTGAAAATTTGAGCTGACACTTCTCCCTCTGACTGTTGGAATCACAATCCTAGGAAAATCGAATTTTTGTAACCCTACAATTGAAAAATCGATTTTCTTCCCTAGAAATTCGGCCTAGTTATCTCGGTACTGCGTTGCCTCTGAAAATTTCAGCCTGTTGCTCCCAATCAACAACAAAATTCTCACGTTCGCTTCTGAGATTCCCAACTGATCATTCACGCTCTAATACCATGTGAAAATTTCATAAAACTGATATTCTATTGCAACAACTGGAATTTATTTATCCAATTGTTAATTATTTTAACAATTTATCTAATACGAAAATATCAAATAAAACACACTGTAGTATTCAAAAATAAAACTGCGAAAATAATAGCGCTGGAAACTAAGAAAATACTAGCACAAACACATAAAAATGACATTGTTATTTTTTGACAAATGTCCCTGGAAAAAACCAACTTGGGAAAATTGGTGCAACAACTGGGGGGTTTATTATTGAGCAACAATGAAATATGAGTACAATCTATGGATTCCCAACTAGCAATCCAAACAACAAGTAAATCTAGCCAAAATTACCTAAGGGAAATTCCCTTCCTCCATAAGCAACCTTGATAGAAATTTCTTTTAGAAACTCGTCCTCCTGTATCCTCCACGTGAATCTTTGCAAAGTGCTTGCATAGATCCAATGACATATAGCCTCTGAACTGCCTCCGATGAAGTCATTCTTCCTATATATGTTGAGGAAATCACTTCTCTAACACTCTAGAACCTATGGCCAACCTCTGGAACTAAAAATGATTTTTCCTCCAACTAAATTGAGCTTCTCGTATGAAGCAACTACGCAGTCCTCTGCGCTGCCTCACTAGGAATAACTGAGCCGCTTGCTGCAGCCTCTCCAGATTTTGAAAAGTTCTTCCAGATCACTATCTTTGCCCCTCACTGTCCCTGCTTTAATCTCTGGCTCTCCGACAACTACTACTGGTCTCTCGAAATCGATCTGCTAAGGAAATCAAATTGCTGGTGTCTATTCTCCAAGTGCCCATTGACTTCTTCTTATAATACTTTGATGGGAATCAAATGACCAAGATTAAATATTAATAAAGGGATAATATCAAGTTGAAGTCGACCCTTGGCAGTTTCTAGACTATTCTCACCTTGAATTAATTAATTTTGATTAATTGACCATATTCCGTAAGTTTAGACTTAGGAAATATTTAAAAATCGGTTAATAATCTAATCAAGACATCTATAGGTGGAATTTCCATAGAATTTTTTTGGGTTTTGGAGATCTCATTTATTCTAGCCTCTCCACAAAATTTTGTGGCTAGAACACATCTTATGCTATAAAAAATAACATCTTGGTGAGGTTCATGAACATGATTTATGTGCTAGATAATTGTGAGCTTAAGAAGCTCATCTTGAGGGAGTTTCATGTCAAACCATATTTAGGCCACCTAGGATATCAAAAGAATTTGACAATAGTTAATAATTTCTATCATTGGAGGAACTTGAAGAAATGGTTAGTTGAATTTGTTACAATACGTTTGGACTGTCAACAGGTGAAAGCTGAGTGTAAACACCCAGCTAGTTTGTTGTGGCCTATTCTGATTCCAGAATGGAATTGGGAGGTCATTTTCATGGAATTCATTACTTTGTAGGTAAAATATTGCACGTGCGATATCCTTGCTAATTTTTGGATGCATTGTATATGCATGTGATTCCTTGGTTATATGTTGTCATTAGCATGGATATTTTCCTAGATTGACAATGGTTTCAACCTTGCTTTGCCATTTCTTGGATATCCTTGGTGTATTAGGTTGCCCATTTGGTTTTCTGATTGGTTCTTTGGTTTCCTATGGATGTGGGTTGGAAAAAATTCCTTGAAGCCCTAAAATAAATTGGGTTCCTTAGAGGCTATGGGTTGAGTTACTAGCCCCTAGAGCATGCTGGTTGGGACAAACGCTTTGGAGCCTGTTGTACGGTACAACAACCCCCCATTTTTAACTTGTTCACATCAAATAATGGGGACCCTTTCTATAAATTTTTTATCTAAACACCTTTTATGATTTTATTAAGTCAATTATCTTAGGATTTTGTTAATTTTTCATTTTCTTTAGATTCTTGTTTTGATTGCTTGGTTGAAATCGTTTTTTTTATAAGCTTCCTGTTGACGATTGTTTCGTCTCATTTGGTCAACTGGTTTGTAAATAGCACTCCTTTGAAGTCTAATCAATTATGTCGCTTGGGTTAAAAAATGCGGATTTTAATAATGCATTTAGTTTAAATACTAACCCCTAGATTAATTATTACTAACAATTTTTATTTTTACTTATACGGCCAAATCATAACGCATCGGGATTTCAGTCATTTATTCCAATTTTCCAATTTTCAAATAAATTATTAATCTCGAAAAAATCCAAATTGTCAAAATGGTTGTTTTAGGTAAATCATCATTTTTTCGTAGTCTAATTTAACATCTCTAAAATAAGATCAAAAAACAAAAGAATAATTTTTAACATAAAATTTTGAATTAAATAAATTAATTATTATATTAAATATAATTAATTTAATTAAATTAAAATTTTATATTAAAAACAAATATATAAAAAAAACAAAAAATTAAATTAAATTTTTGCATAAAACACATCGCATCGGAAATATTCATGCGAACATCTTTTTAAAAACCCCGATGCAATGATTTTTCCCGATGCGATTGAGGCTCATTAATTTCATGCGATGCGATTGAGCTCATTACCTCCGATCCGATTGAGTCACATTAGTTTCTTGCGATGCGATTGAGCTCATTACCTCCGATCCGATTAAGCTTGTCAGCCCCGATGCGATTGAGCTCATTACTTCCGATTCGATTGAGTCACATTGAACTTATGCGATGCGATGAGGTCAATGTTCAAATCTTCCGATGCGATTAAGTCAATGTTCAAATCTTCCGATCCGATTGAGTCAAGAGGAGCAACTGAATTTCCAGATTTATATCAGATTTGACTTATCAACTTTGGAAGCTCATAAATTGAGTTTTCCTTGGCCAAATGAGGCCCAGGACGGCTCATTGGAAAGAGAAAATCAAGGAGAACATTTCTGAGGAGGTTTCAATAACAGATTTGATCATTTATTGGGTCAAAAATCAGGCAGAAGATCAAGCTCCGAATTTCTAAAAATAAAATCGATTTTCTGAGTTTTATTTTCTTCATTTTCATTTGCCCAGCCTCTTCTAATTTCAGATTCATGCATCAATATTATCCTTGGTTAATTAAGATCGTTATGAGTATCAATAAGAAGCTTAAATTTCCTTTTTATTTATTTAAATAGAATTTGATTGGATTTGTTTTAAAGTTAGAAATAATATTTGGATTTTATTTTTGCATCTTAATTCATTTTAATTTCTTTTTGCAGGAAAAAACAATAGAAGGGATATTGAAGAAAAATATTTCAATCAATGAGAAGACTCCAACAATTAAAGATTGGAATTTTTTGAGCAATTAAAGTTGGATTGGGCAGATTTTTCTTCAACAAACTCTCTTCTAAAAATACTTTTGGGAGGATTATAAATTGCAGATGGCAAAATGTAAAAAGGGCTGCTCTCCTCTGCAATTCCAGACTTCTAAAAGCATTTCTGTTATAGGAATTTAGAATTGTAGATGGGGAGGAGAGAAAGTTTCAGATCTGAACATTATTGAGGGTTTATGCTTTATGTCTTTTATTATGCATGATGGGCAGAGTTTGCATTTCTGCAGCTCTAGTCTTGAAAGCAGAAATTCAAGTAATGTAAAGTACTGTTAGAAACCAGGATCAGAGAAGCAGATTCAATTAACTGGTATTTTTGGCATTTCTGTATCAAATACCAGTTTCATTTTTATGTTAATAAAATTGTTGTTTCATTTTATTCATGTTTTGGCATTTCTGTTGATATGGATAATTTGTCTTAAATTGTTAAGTATCTCTGCTCTTATGAATTAAACTCTGATTTCTGAGTAACTATTACTCAGAAATCTGTCTTATAACATTGATTTATTAAATAGTAATGTGTTGTGAATTTCTTCCACATGTTATTGTTTAATTATTAGTTTGACTGATATGATAATTGATATAAATTTTTGTGAATTTCTTCCGGAATGTTGTTGATTTATTATTTCAGTCAAATGGTCTCAATAGAATGTGTTTTGGTACTCACAAATGTGAGCTAATTGAATTTCTTCATTAGCTTAACATTAATTTAAAACCAGACATATTTTAATTCTCATTATTTAATCATCTTGCTCTTAGTTGGGTTAGATTTTCATCTACCTAATTGAGATGGGATTTAGATTAGTTTCTTTTGCTTACATTATAGAATAAGCTTGCATTTAGAGTAAATTCTACATTCTTTTAAGTCCTCTCCTTAAAGAGGCAAAATTTTAGTTGTGGCTTGGCTGAACCCAAATCAACTTAAGGGTCATTCTCTTGCCTGATCAGCAAGAAGAAGTGATCTGATATCCCTGTCTATTGGTAGTTAAAGATACATTATAAACCAATAGCAAATAGGGAGAAGGTAACTGGACCTAGTTAAACCAGTCGGAGCCACCACACCAAACGGAAAAGGAGCTGCTTTAAGGTCCGGACCGGGTGGTTATCCCCTAATTTTGTTGCAGCGATTTTCGAGGCTTCAACAGAGCCCTAGAAAAACTCGAGTTTCCTGGAGGTTGGGGGTTGAGTTACTAGTTACTGGAGCCCTAGAAAACTTGGATACAGAATAATATGGTTGACATTAGTGATTTCTGGACCATATAGGTGAGATCATTGCAGTTGAGGGTTGAGGTGGTTTGGCCTTTGGAAGTCGTGGTTGGTTTTGTTTTGGATTAATCCTTATGATCCCAGATCAATGCTTGGAATATGGCGCAAGGGTGATTGGATGAAAGAGACATGATTTGGTTGAAACCAATATATGATCGGGTGCTACGAGGAAGTCCCTAACTTGGTTCACATTTTCATATGTTAATAAGAGTAATTTTTCTATTGTGATCTATGAGCACTTGTACTAGTTATTATGTTGATCTTATGACTAATTTTTCATGGTTTTTATTATGGTTGTATGTTGGTTATATATCTAGTTATACGATGTGCTCTAGCCATGGATCTTGATCAGGTGCTCAAATTTAAGCTCCAAAATAAAATTTCTCAGAACCGCTCGAAACCTAAACCACCAGATAGGTCTCGTCGCCCTAATTCTGACACACTTCATTTCATCGAAAACCGACTGCGTATGTGAAAGTTAGGGCATGCTGTCCATTTTCTCAAATAAGTAAATTTAAAAAAAAAATGACGGACAACTGCCCAGTCAGCAGTCTGTACTGCTAACATGGCAGCTGACTATGCAAGGTCACATTTTGGTCAATTTGACTTTTTGTCAAGTTGAATAAGGATATGACAAGTGTTCACTGGTGGTTGGTTCAACATTTTATTGGAGGTTGAATGACCAACCAGGTGAGGACACATCGTGCAGCCTGGGACCACCACGTGGCCCCCTTGTTGGATTATACAATGGTGAAAAATTTATATATCAGAGGTCGGGTTCGACCCCGCGACCTCCCTCACACCACACACACAATACTCTCTTACCTACCGAAAGTCCTTACAATACATAGGCATTGGTTTATATTTATATTAACCAATGTGTTAAGGCGGGGGTAAAGAGGGGCCAACCCCCAGTCCACAAGACTACCAACCATGTCTTCCAGTAGGAGCAAACCTTAATGCATAGGATTAAATATTTAAACCATGATTATTAACCCATAATCATATTTATTAGCGCTAATCCACAACATTAATGTGGATTCGGATACATGTAGAGTTATTGGGTTAAGCATTCTTAATTAGCACATTAACTCCACTTAAAATTTAATTTCACACTAATTGGTAGACCTCAAAATTTGGGGAAAGTGCCACTTTAACCCCAGTTAGCTCTAGTTTGCATAATTTAGCAAAGTTTTCCTAGGAGAAACTGGAAGAAGTCATAACTTGGGCAATTTTCAACCAAATTGAGCATAGGAAGAGGCTAGGTAGCCATTTTCAAGCATTCCTGACTCATTGGTGCAGGTTTCCAAGCCAGAGGAGCACTTTTGGAAGTGATTTTTCTAGATTGAAGATTAAATATTCCAGGGCCACTAGAAGAGGAGGCCATATCTACTTCACCTGAAGACCAATTGAAGAGACATAAGAGGATACTTAGGGGTTTTTGGATGTTGTGAATCCAGTGGTAACCTCTGTTTACTGATTTTAGCACATCTTCAGGGTCATATTGCAGATTTGACAAGTAAGGCATATGGATCAATTAGATGTTTGAAGCAGTTTTTGGAAGCTGTTGAGCATGGAGGAGACCTTGTAGGGGTTTTCCCATTTCTAGAAAACTTTTTGCAGTAGCTGTGACCAACATGGTTAAACTTTGGTTTGACTTCTTTATTCATGAGGTTTTTTATAATATTATTCAGTGTGGAATTGAAGGGTGTATGTGAGGGGATTCTAGCTCTCACCAGTGAAAGAATGTCATCTCTATAAGAGATATGTTATGTTGCTGATATTGTGAGAGTTCTTTGCGGAAGAACATTACCTTGAAGGGGTAATAACAACATGTTATTGGAAGAAAACTGATATGTACTTTTGACAACGAATACAAGAGTGGTCTAGTCATGTTGACACACTGGGAGATGTAGCCCAGGAGGATTGAACCCCTTCATCATTGGATTTTGTCTTGTGGTTTGATGCATATTTATTTTCATGTGTTTGATGATTTCATGCTTTACAATATGTTCATGGAATTACACTATTGAAAGACACTTAAAAGAAATCATTGATGTAATTTGTTGTTCAACTCAAATATATGCACATAAGAAGCAAGCATGTTTACAATCTGAAAGAGGTACTTAGCATAGCATTCACTAATACTCCTCCATTCAGATCAAACCTATTAAAGATTTGATAAGTTATTGAATGGCTGATGAACGAATGGCTAATAAGTGTTGTTTCAACTAACTAGAGAGGTCATTGATCCTTCTTGGTGATTTTTGGATGAATTTTAGAAGTTTATGATCAGATAACATTCATGACATGTAGCTTATGTGTCTATCATATGTTTGACAAAATGTATATCCTGCATTAGGCATGCATAGGTCAATATTTTATTCATGTTTTGAATGGTTAGCCTTGTTATTATCATTAGCATGATTCTGGAAGGTTACAAGAAGTCCTGGGTAGTGGTATGGCTTGCCTGAAAGATTGGTATAGATCTTGTGAGCGCATATAAAAAACATGGAATTTTGGGCTATAACGACATGCAAGAAGGCTTATGGGTGATGTTGGAACCTCATAACTGTACACACAATGTGTCAAGGGTGCGGTTGGAACCTCATAACTGCACACAAAATGTATCAAGGGTGTGGTTGGGGAGTTTCTCTTGTGAAAAAGAGTTCCAAATCAGGGATTTATCACCTGGGGTGGTTTGCAGGCTCTTGAGGGGTCTGTAGTCCCCGAGGGATGGCTGTAATTTGTCAGTTAGTTGGCCCCGCTTCCATAACTAGAACTTGGAGGTTAGGTCATATCATAGTGGAACTCAAATCATGTTTACCCTAGAGAGCTTGTAAAAGTGGGTAAATGTGGGGAGGGGTAGTTACAAATGCAGATGTGGGCTCAACCTTATATAGGAAGCTCATAGGATCTCTCATGTATCTAGTCAACACAAGACCAAACATTTGTTTTTTAGTCAACAATATTAGTCAGTTCATGTTGGAACTAAAGAGAGTGCAATGGAAAAAAATGGGACACATAAGGTATCTACAAGGTACAATTGAGCATGGATTGAGATATGCTCGAGGTAATGGTGTCAGTGTGTGTGGATATACAAATGTAGACTGGGCAGGCAGTTTAGTGGATCAGAAAAGCACTTCAGGGTGTTGCTTCAGTATTGGATCAGGGGTTGTCTTATGGTGCAGTAGGAAGCGGAAAAAGTATATGTCACGAAGTTCTGCAAAGGAATAATACATGGAAATGAGCATGGCCACGTGCGAATATATTTCACTTCAAAATATACTAGTGGGTTTGTTTGGTGAACAATTGGATTTGAATAGTATCTAGTGTGATAATCAGAGTTGCATCAAGCTCTCTAAGAATCTAGTCTTTCATGATAGGTCAAAGAATATTGACATAAGATACCACTTCATCAGTGATTGTGTACAACATGTATTAGTTCGACTAGAATATGTTCCCATAGATCAACATGTTACCGATATTTTCATGAAGTCCTTGGGTAAGGAAAAAATTGTTTATTTAAGGGATAAGATGGCAATAGTGGAGAACACATTCCTTGCTAAGAGGGAGTGCTAACTTTTGGTTACAACGGATAGGTGTTGTAGTCTCTATGGTGTCTATTAGGCTAGGGAACACATTTTATTCAATACCTATAAAATATTTCATAAGAAACACCTCAATTATATTAATTATCCAATCATTAGTTATTTTCCTAACCTAGTAAAAATGGTTAATTAAATCATATTAATTGAGGAAAATTGTTTTTTCTACAGATACTTCCAAAAAAGTCACTTGATGGGGTCAAGATGAACTTAGCCATCGATTGTGATTAGATCATGGTTGTTAGTTACTTAACATATATTATAATAGCAAGTCGATGGAGCTTTGGATAAAACACAACCAAGATACTAAGTGGTGCGATTTGTAGTGAGATAATGGGCGCAAAAGGAGACACTAGCAGCGGGGTTTCAACATAGAGATTGGGAGATAATTTCCAGAGAAATTATCCACAGTGTTTCAAACATTCCAGTGATGGGAAGGGAGGTTGATTATATATATAGATAAGTTGTACCAGAATTTTTGAATTAAATAGTGTGCAAAGCTACGAAAACACTGAATTCCAATTGCTGAAGATAGGTGTTGGAGGAGGTGCGAATTGCTTAGTATATTTGCAGGAGCCTGATATCATTGTCAAAAGTGATTTCGAGGAGAAGTGCGAGTTTTGAAGGAAGTCACAAGAATTTCCTATTTTTCCAATGCAAAGAGTAGGTAGGGAGTCAAATTTCACTAAGGAGGCCATTTTGATTTTGTAAAGAAAACTTTTGTTTCCAGAATGATTTGCGAGTGGATAAAATTGAATGTCGGAGCTTTGCCAGTGAGAGGTAAGAAGTTATTATATTTCTCAATTTTGTAGAAGATTTATTACTAATATAAACCGTCAGCTACAGAACTAAGTTTCCCTATTTTTGGGTTTTTCTAGGGACTATTATCGAAAAATATTAGTGTCAAAATTTTATGTGTGTGCATTATTTCTCAGTTCATGTATTTATTTGTGAATATTGTAGTAGTGAATTAATCGTTATTTGCGAATTAATTTTTTGAAGAAAAATAAACTACAAAAGTTAGAAGATTAAATTCCAATTATGATAATTAATGAAATTTCACATTATATTCAACTTCTCGTGGAAGAGGAGGTTCAATCGGGTTCAATCACTTGAACTCGATCCTTATTTGTGAATATAATCCACATTGAGCTATTCGAAAACCACTAGGGGAATGGACACCTCTATTATACCTAGCTCATGACATGATGTCACAAAATTTGATATAACAAGAAGGACTCATTGTGTGACATATATTCCTTGTTGATTCCATGTAATATTCCTTTTTTTTGGTGTTACTTATGACAGGGTTAGGATGGACTTCCAGAGTTGGGAGCAGATAGGTCACAGGTACATGTTGGTTTCATTAACGGACCTAGGGGATTTTGGAGGAGTTTTGAGGAGTTTATATGAGAACGAGTGGAATTCACTTGGTATATTCCATCATCCACACAGTTTTCATTTAATTCCGATGCATTCCGACAACTTTCGAAAGTGATTTAAGTTTGGGCTTAACTCAATTAATTATGCTCAAGGTGGCATTCCAAGATGAATACACGATAGAACACCTTAGTGTAATAGTTCATTGGAATCAGAACAAGAATACCTATATGATGGTATGGTTGGACATGATTTTCAGTGACCGAAGGAAACATGATAGCCAATTTACTCTTTCTCGCATTAAAAAATATTTTAATAAGAGGGTAAAGTGCTCCATGATTAAAATAATAAAAAAATAGAAGACTCTAGAGGGGTCCATGAGATCTATAAATGAAGAGGAGGCCATTGGGGAATATCTTGGATTTGATATCTTTTCTTGTATGTGAGGTTGAGAACCTGATTCTCTACTCCATTGGTATCCCCAGGAAGAAAACCCTTAGGTGATTGATAGAGGTTGGATAAGCACCCACCTCCCCTTGGTGAATTCATCCAAAATTCATAGGTGTGTTCAACAATGCATTTCAGTTCAGTTTGGAGGTTAGTACAGTGCAACAGATCATATTGGAGGCCAACTTTATATCTCGGCTATTTTGAACATATATGCATGTAACCCCAGTTGTCCATTATAATAAAATATGAAATTTTTCCTGTTCATTGTGTTATGGGATTTCAATACTTACCTATTTTTATTTTACATGGTGATCTTTTGTTAATAGAATGTTGATTTAATTGTGAAATTTGGGGTTGAGTAAATTTCTGCATAATTTAGCGAAATTATCAGTTTGGGATATTACAGTTGTATTAGAGCCTTAGTCTTGGCTCAGCTTGCAGGTTTTAGTTTTTTCCAGTTTCTAGTTGTAGTGGTTATTGGGGGGTTTTTCCAGAGGAATCGAAAACTCTATTACTACAACAAAATAAGAATTTGGCTTAGCTTGCGGGTTTTTTTTTTTCCAGTTTCCAGTTGCAGTGGTTATTGGGGGGTTTTGCTGGAGGAATCAAAAACTCTATTCTTGCAGAAAAAATAAGAAATTGTTAAAAGAGCTCGAAAATTTTCCTTATTAATTATTCAGCAAAATTTTGGTGAAATTTTCGCGTGAATATTCCTTCAAATTCTTTGGCCAAAAATCATAGAGGGCCAAGAATTAAAATTTTATTAAAAGAGGGCGGTTTGGGTAAATATTCTTATTTGGCTGTAATGTTTTATTAAGGTGCCAAAGCCAAAATATTTTTCCCTTTTTAAGGACCGTTTAAACATTGCTGGAAGCTTCAACATCGTTTGAGTTGGAATTATTTACCGAAGGGAGCTTGATTTCATATTTTTTAGAGGGTGTAAAATTTATGTGCCATCTACCCATGAATTTCTAGGGAGCCGAATACAAGTTTGAAGGAATGGGAGGCTAATTTGGGGAGAGCATTTTTGGTTGAAGAACGATCAAAGTTCGCTTCCCAACTAGTTGATTTTTCCATTGATTTTTTTGCAAGTACTAAAGATCCATCGTCTTGCTACGATACTGATGCTAGTATCTTTGTGTCAAGGGTCGAGTTGTTTGTTATTGAAAGGGGTCGATATATTAATTTTGAGTGAGTTAAATATTCCAAAGGGAGAGATATTATTTCCCTTGAAAGTTGTATTGCAGGAAATAAAATAAGTGGAAGCCGCGCGCATGACGGATGTTGAACCAGTAATTGCGTGTTATGAAACCAGCTCCAAAAATAGAAGAAAAGAGAGATCAACGCCTTAGAAATAAGCCACTTTGAGGGGGAAACCTCCTTTAAATTACATAAATGAAAAATTCTTGGATGATACAAATGAAAAAACCTCCTTTCTATATATAGGAGTCCATAGGGTCACAATATAATCCTAGCCGACCTAACAATAATAATGTAAGGGAATAATAATAAAAATATGGGGGTTACAGGGGCATAAAAATACAAAAATAAGGGAATAAAATAGTAATATAGGTACCTAACATGTCCCTCACCTTCAGAAAAGTGTTGTCCTCAATGCTTGAGTAGCTCTAGATGCTTCTGTAATGTTCCAAATCTAAAACTCTGCAATGACTAAGCTGTATAATGGTCCTGTTATGATGAATAAGCTTAAAATATACATAAGAAACACATAGAAATCATTTTTAGCTACAACAGCAACTGGTATTTCATTTCATGATCCGAAAAGTGGGGAAAGAGGGTGTTTTAGGCCCTAAAAAGGTTGTTTTAAGAAATGAGCGTAACGATAAGTAGGGGAAACAGCTGGATATGATATCTTAGGTCACGAGGGACCTATTATATGAATTAAAGCTCAAAATAATGCTTCTATATATATTAAACAACTCCTCCTTTCCCAACTAGGCTAGAAAACACTAATTTCCCATGATTTTACTAAACAAAAATTTATGAATATAGTGAGAGCATAATTCCCATGAGGGTTTCTACAGAAAATGATAAAATAAGTTTGATATGAAGTCTATATTAATCAAATGGCAGAGAAATGGAGGTTTAACATCATTTATACAAAGAAAAAGACACCTGGCAAAGGTTTCCGGCAAAATGCATGAATAACAAACAATACTGCAGAAAATAACGCAGTTACTGCATCTCTGTATTAAACATGGCTGTACATGAAATGAGATATCAGAATAATTCAAATATATGGCCCTAGGCCTCTTATTAGAACTCCCAGAGGGAAATGAACACCTCCTCCTCAAAGATTTGCATCAAATCAAAGGGTGCAGCTGTGCTGCTACTGCTGCATAAAGGACGCAATTTTCTGAAGGAGACTGTGCTATGGTTGAATGTGGATGAATGGCCCCAATAAAAATAATGAAATGAAGCTCAAATCCTTCTCTCTTTATCCCTTAAGCAAGCTGATCTAAAGAGAGGATGGAATTCCTGCACAGGAATCCCTTGCACTAAGCAGTGTAGCAACTCTCGCTAAACAACTGAAGTATGCAATTGGTCTCCAGACCAAAAAAGCTGAATACATGAATGATCTCCCTTTGATGCTATGCCTTCCTTTTATCTTTTGTGAGCCTCCTCACCCCGGACCCCACACAATGTTGAGGTGACTTCTTCATGAAGCTTCCTCTCTCAAAACTGTGCTGCCCTAGCTTGCTTCCCTCCTTTTGTGGCTGCGCTGTTGACTTGGTCAACGAATACACCTCCAATGCCTCTTTTCACACTATGGATCTTCAATCTAGTTTACATATGTGTCTTAGGCTGATCCTTGTTCACATTGAACCGGTTTTCTTAGGTGATCTCTTCCTCCTCAAGAATGCATGTTGACTTAGTCAAACTTGACTATGTCCTTATCTATTCTACCCATGTTCACACTTGTAAGTGTAAAGTTCAGCTCCTGAAGTGATTCCATTCATTCTTAAGGTGTAAATTATTCATATTTTTATTTTTCATGGTCTCCCTTACCCATTTATTCCTCTCCTAGGTGAAAGTAGAAAAATCAAATGTTCCAAATTGCTATGTGCAAATTTGGGAACATTACAGTCCTCCCCTCCCAAATGTTGCTTGTCCTCAAGAAACTGCAAGGATAGGACTGAAGAGAATCCTATTCTCCCCTGTAGCACCCTCATAAGATGAAGTATCCCAAGGATCAAGGTGCTGCATCATCAATATATCTCCAAGTTGCTCCTCCCAAGTATGTAAGCTATCTAAATAGTTGACATTATGTGACAGTGAAACATCTATGGAAGCAACAATGGGCTGTTTGAAGGTTCTCTTGAAACATGAGGGCTGATATGAATTTGTATTTATCATCCCCCTTTGAATCTCATCCCCCCAAGTTATCAACGAAACAAAATGAGTCACCCTCCAAATTGGCAACTCTTGAAGGATCTCTTCCACCTTGAGCTCATGCAGAATAGGTGAGCTGAAAATCCGAGTATGGTAGACAAGAGAGCCTACCCCACGCTGTATTCCTCTCCACTTAAGATAAGTGTAGATAATTTTCTGATCTTGGGCTGCAATACTGTTGCCCTCCAATGGCAATAAGGAAGCTAGACCTCCAAAGGTCCCTCTCCCAACGCTGTGAATCAAGCTGGCCCAAACCATCTCATACATGATGGATAAGAAATCATTATCATAAAGCATCTCATCCATCTCATGGCCCTCCTCATACATAAAAAAATACTTGGATGTAGATGCCATATCTCTCCCCATGCTCCCCTTAGAACATGTAATGCAGAAAGTGAGGGAATCCTCCTCCCCATAGAACACATCCACTCCATGTGTCCCTCCTCCAATCATGCTCCTCATATAGGCAAGAATGATATCATCAAATAGGATCATGATCAACATCATAATGAAAGAAAGACTGAGGGTTTTATGTGGTGCTGGAAGGTACCGACAGTCTCCCAAGTGGTCAAAACGCAGTCTTCCCCACTACAGCTTCAGATAATGGTATGGCAAGTTGTCTCTTGACAAATGGCTTTCTGCATAAGTCATCACACCCACTAGTAAATAGTAGATGGCTGAATATGTAAATTGATCACACAAGAAGTAACCACCTACTTGCCCCCGATCATACATTATATGGTTGTCTCCATCAAGATAGCTGGCTAAAAATAGACCATGGAGCCTAAAGAAAAACTTGCCCCTTTGTAGAGAAATGCACTGCAATGAAAAGGTAAGAGCATGCAAATATTGTATTGAACAATCAAAAATTGCATAAACATAATTCTTACCATGTGATGGAAGCAATATGGTGACAAGATCCATAAATGAATCCTTCATAGTGGTATGGCATACCCATCTAAAGAGGAAGGAACCACATGCTGCATAAAGATCCTCTTTTCATGCTTGAAAATCCAAGTCAAGGAGAACATACCATAATAACCAATGAGTCCATTCATCACTATACCAATATCACCTCCTTTATGCCCACCAAGTGCATCAGATATGAAGTGATCCTGGGAACACTCCATCAACAAGCTCATGCTCCAAAGGGACAGCGTTGCTGGCCTATGAAAATAGGCTCCTGCCAACTCATAAATCCAATCTCTGACATGTTCAATGTCAAAGACTCCTCTCATAATGTTTCCATTGCCCCCCATTGCAACATCATGCAAAATGTGAGAGAAACTCTGTCCTTTCTCTCTCTCAACCCTCCAAAGCAACAAATGTCTTTGCTGCCTCGACATTCCTCCATAATATAACCCATGTGGTGAAAATATCACCTCATCATAATTCTTCCACACTCCTTGCCATATGATGCAAGTACCCTGCCAAGTACTCTCCTCCCACATACCCTTGGAAAAAGGATATGTCTCATGATGGCCAAACTCTGTCAAGAGTAGTCAACGCAATTTTTCCTCCTGCTGCCCAGTTTCATAGAGTTTCAAGTAACTCTCCAGCTTCTTGCTCTCTATCCACATCCATTTGTCCACCGATGAATGCCTTCTATCCTCCTCCATCTTGGTATTCCTCCAAAAGAGACTACCATCCTCCCATATCATATTTTTCTCCTTGCATTCCATGGGATGCTGAAATGCAACTCCTTGGAGACCTCCTAGAGAATATCTCTCACCGATGATCATTTTGAACCCATAAGGATCCAAAGGAGCTGAAAGCAAAGCCTCCTTGCTACTACCTCTTGACAGTGCTGTAACCCTCCTCCAGAGTGTTTTGGCTATCTCATGTCTCAACTCCCGGATGAACATTTGGTTCTGCATGAATTTGTTTGGAGCAAGGTTCACTCCATCCTCCAGGTTCATGATTCTCTTCAAAAGATCACACCTCAACCTCAAGGGTTGTGTGCAACTCAATAGGGGTCTATGAGAGTGATGGTTCATTTGCTCCTTGAACCATTCAAGCTTGCACAACGCAGTGCAATCTTGCTACTCTTCCTTGGCAACAATATTTGATCCTGGGCCATGTAAGGACATATTTCCACCATTCTTAGAAATATTTGCTGCAATAAGGAAAACTGGAAATCTTCCCATACCTTGGTGAGATGTGGAAACTTATTGTAGAGCTGCAAAGGCTCCTCCCTCAAATGTAATGGCTACTCCAACTGCTGGTGTAGAAGGCTGCTCTCTCAATGCTATGACAACGATGGTACTTGTCTCTTCCCATGGTGGTGTGGGATTCTTCTCTTCTGATCTTTCTCCATCAAAGGTTCTAATAATCCCTTGAGTAAACTCAAGAAAAGAAATCACTCTTGTATGGCTTGAGTGACTGAACCACCAAGCATTGGTTTCACCCTCCAGGTGCAGCGCTGCAACTTCTACTGCCTCCTTCTCTACCATTGGGTGAAGTAGGAAGAATGCCTCAAGCTTTCTTGCCCAAGCTCTAGCTGTAGTTGACCCATCAAATGTAGACAATAGGAACCTATTGTCTCTCATCATTCTTTTACTGCATGGTCTTCTTTCTTCTCTCAGTTGAATAAACTAAGGGAAATCTAGGGTTTCTTTGAAAGCCCTAGGTTGGCACTTGTATTCTGCCAAATACCCACTCAGGATTTCATGCTCTAAGTGGTATCCTTGCTTTTCACCTCCTCTATGAGAATAGGAAGTGCATGCATCTTTTTTAGCCTCTTGAAGCCTAGAGGTTTCATTGCAGCTCTCTCCTCCTTGAAACCCTTTTGGAGTTTCAATGCATTTCTCTTCTTCTTTCTTCTTGGATCTAAAAATGGATGAGAGTAAGCTCATCCTCTCCATAATTTTTTTCTCCTCTCCTTATTATCTTCTGAGTGGATCTGAAATCCACAGGCTGAGCCGAGATGGCAGCTTTGATACCACTGTAACGTTCCAAATCTAAAAATCTGCAATGAATAAGCTGTATAACGGTCCTGTTATGATGAATAAGCTTAAAATATAAATAAGAAACACATAGACATCATTTTTAGCTACAAAAGCAATTGGTATTTCGTTTCATGATCCAGAAAGTGGGGAAAAAGGGTGTTTTAGGCCCTAAAAAGGTTGTTTTCAGAAATGAGCATAAAAATAAGCAGGGGAAATGGCTGGATATGATAGCTTAGGTCATGAGGGGCCTATTCTCCAAATTTTAGCACAAACTAATGCTTCTAGATATATTAAACAACTCCTCCTTTCCCAACTAGGCTAGAAAACACTGATTTCCCATGACTTTACTAAATAGAAATTTATGAATACAGTGATGAGGGTTTCTAAAGAAAATGATAAAATAAGTCTGATATGAAGTCTATATTAATAAAATGGCAGAGAAATGGAGGTTTAACATCATTTATAGAAAGAAAAAGACACCTGGCAAAGGTTTCCGACAAAATGCATGAATAACAAACAGTACTGTAGAAAATAATGCAGTTACTGCATCTCTGTATTAAAAATGGATTTACATGACATGAGATATTAGAATAATATAGAGAGATGGCCCTAGGCCTCTTATTGGAACTCTCGGAGGGAAATGAGCACCTCCTCCTCAAAGATTTGCATCAAATCAAAGGGTGCAACTGTGCTGCTGCATAAAGGACTCAATTTTCTAAAGGAGACTGTGCTGTGGCTGAATGTGGATGAATTTCCCCAAGCAAAATACTGAAATTAAGCTCAAATATTTCTCTCTTGATCCCTTAAGAAAGCTGATCCAAAGAGAGGATGGAATTCCTGCATAGGAATCCCTTGCACTAAGCAGTGCAACAACTCCAGCTAAACAGCTGAAGAATGCAATTTCTCTCCAGACCAAGAAAGCTGAATACATGAATGATCTCCCTTTGATGCTATGCCTTCCTTTTATCTTTCATGAGCCTCCTCACCCCAGACCCCACACAATGTTGAGGTGACTTCTTCATGAAGCTTCCTCTCTCAAAACTGCACTACCCTAGCTTGCTTCCCTCCTTTTGTGGCTGCGTGGTTGACTTGGTCAACTAATCCACCTCCAATGCCTCTTTTCACACTATGGATCTTCAATCTAGTTTACATATGTGTCTTAGGCTGATCCTTGTTCACATTGAACCGATTTGCTTAGGTGATCTCTTCCTCCTCAAGAATGCATGTTGACTTAGTCAAACTTGACTATGTCCTTATCTATTTTGCCCATGTTCACACTTGTAAGTGTAAATTTCAGCTCCTGGAGTGATCCCCTTCCTTCTTAAGGTGGAGATTATTCATATTTTTATTTTTCATGGGCTCCCTTACCCATTTATTCCTCTCCTAGGTGAAAGTAGCAAAATAAAATGTTCCAAATTGCTATGTGCAAATTTGGGAACATTACAGCTTCTGTATAAAATTCTCATCCTCCCATGTTGAATCTTCAGTGGGTAATTTCTTCCACTTGATGAGATACTATGAAATTGTTCAAATTTGTAGCTTTCGAGTTCTTGTTTCCATGACTTCTTCAGGTTCCAATATGATTTTTCGTTCCTCGTCAAGTTTTGGAAATATTTTTTGAACTGGAAGTTTGTCACCTATAACCTTCTTTAAGCATGAAACATGGAAAAGTGGATGCACTCGAGAGAACCATGAAGCTTCAATTTGTATGCCATAGTACGAATCTTTTGCAACACCTTGTAGGGACAATATTACTTTGGCGATAATTTATTATCCTTCTTAGCTTGCTTGAGGGACATTTTTTTGTATGGTTGTAGCCATAAAAATACCCAGTCTCCTACATCAAAATTTCTCTGGCTGTGATGTTGATCTGCTTGTTGTTTCATTCGATTTTGTGCCAAATTTAGGTTCTTTAAGAGTTGGAGAACTTGTTGTTGATGCTCGATGTGATATTCCATTGCTTGAACCTTAGAATTTTCTCTTAAAGATGATGTGATGGATGGTGGATGATATTCATAAAGTGCCATAAATGGGGTCATTTTTGCTGCAGTATGGAAGGAAGTGTTATATCACCATTTAGCTAGAGGTAACCACTTGACCCATTGTCTTTATTTATTAGATACACAAAAACGAAGATATCATTCCAAACACTTTTTCACTATCTTAGTTTTCCCATCGGATTGAGGATGATAAAATGAGCTATGAGCTAGTTGAGTACCCAAACAAGAAAATAATTCTGTCCAAAAATTTCCAGTAAAAATGGGATCTTTGTCACTTACAATAATCTTTGGGTTTCCATGTAGCTTTTGAATTGTTTCCATAAATGCAATAGCAATTGTACTCGCTTTAAATGGATGATATAATCCACAAAAGTATGCATATTTGGTAAGTCTATCAACTACCACAATGATGACACCATAACTAGTATCAACTATCACCATGATGACACCATCAACGAGTATCAACTATCACTAGTATCAACTACCACCATGATGAAACCATCAACTAGTCTATCGACTATCAACTAGTAAGTCTATCTTTGTACCATAAGGAATAATTTTTCCAACCAAATGTATAATATGTACTAGGATCTTGCTGCAAATTTTAAATGAGTGTCCACACTTCTTCGTCCTTATTCCATTGATCCATTGCTTTGGTTATCCAATCTGTTTGGATAATAGAAATGGCACAAAGCAATGCTTCCACCTCTTCATCCTTTCTTGAGAGTGCATCTGCAACAACATTTAGCTTTCTTTTTTTGTAGATGATTTCAAAGTCACAACCCAACATCTTTGTGACCCATTTTTGCTACTCTTCTGAATATAGTATTTGTTCCAAAAAGTATTTAAGACTATCATGATCAGTTTTTACCTTGAAGTGTCTTCCCATTAGGTAAGGTCGCCATTTCTTTAGCGCATGTAGTATTTCCAACATTTCCTTATCATAAATAGATTTTTGTAAATAATTTCCTTTTATTGGACGGCTTTCAAAAGCAATGGGTCTTCCTTATTTCATTAAAACTGCACCAATTCCATTTCCCGAGGCATCACATTCCACAATAAAGGTTTTTGTGAAGTTTGGCGTAGCTAAGACCGGTGCTAGGTACATTGCCTATTTAAGATTCTCAAAGGCCTTAGTTGTTTCAGGAGTCCATGAAAATGCATATTTCTTCAATAATATTGTTAGAGGTTCTGCTATTATCCCATAATTCTGAACAAACTTGCAAAAATACCTTGTTAACCCGAGAAATCCTTGCAATTGCTTTACGGTTGTGGGGAATTTCCATTCCTTAATGGATTTAATTTTTTTAGTGTCTACCTTAACACCCTCATGAGATACAATATGACCCAGATATTCCACCTCCTGTACTTCAAAGAAACATTTGGAGGTTTTTTCATATAATTGTTTCTCTTCCAATAGTTTGAGCACCCCGTCAACATGTTGAACATGATCCTTCCAAGACCTGCTATAGATTAATATATCATCAAAAAACACTAACAAAAGTTTTCTAAGGAAGGGTTTGAAAATGGAATTCATCAACCCTTGAAATGTAGAAGGTGCATTGGAAAGGCCAAAAGGCATGACCAAAAATTCACAATGACCCTCATGAGTTCGAAATGTTGTTTTGAGAATATCTTCAGTCTTCATTCTAATTTGATGATATCCTGAAAGAAGATCCAACTTGGTAAAATAAATTTCTCCATGTAATTCATCGATTATATGAATGGGAAATTTGTCTTTAATAGTGAGCTTATTGAGCTCCCTATAATCTGGACACATGTGCCATGATCCTTCCTTCTTGTGCACCAAAACTACTGGAGCAGAGAAAGAACTTTGAATAGGTTGAATTATACTAGCCTCTAACATTTCTACAATCATACATTCAATTTCACTCTTTTGTACATAAGGATATCTGTAAAGCTTGATGTTTGGAGGAACACTTCCTAGAATCAAATGAATAGCATGATCATGATCATGAATAGGTGGGATTCCTTTGGGAGTTTCAAACACCTTGGAATGATTGTCCAAGACTTTTTGGAGATCTAGAGAAATAAATGATTTTGATGTTGGAACTTCTAATGAGCATAATTGTTCAATTATGCCTCGTTGTTATTTATTTAGAAGATTTGTCATGAAATTAGAGCTTATTATCTTTCTCGACTTCCCTGTGATACCCCGTAATTAAACTTCCTTTCCTTCTGATTTTTTTTTCAAGAAAAGTTATTGAAAATTAATAGCTACAGTCCCCAAATATTTTAACCATTGTACTCCTAGTACAACATTTGCACTTCCCATTGGAATGCAAAGCATTGGACTATTCAATACATATCCCCCCATGGTTAGCTTGATATTATGGAATTTTCCGGAGTAATTTATAGTTCCTCCATTTGCAACCATCACTTGACATTCTGGTGCTGGGTATAGGAATAAATTCAATTCCTTGGCTACCTTACAATGAATAAAATTATGGTTACTACCCGAATCAATCAACACTATTACCTTTTTCTTCTTGATATGTCCTCCTTCCTTGAGAGTTTGAGGAGTGGTAATTCCTGCCAATTCATTACACGATATGGTCGGACTCATTTCTTCTTTTTCTAGGGTTGGTTCTTGGTGTATATCCTCTTCTTTTGAAGTTTATTGTTCATTTTCTTCCTCCTCTTCACAATCTATGTAAAATAATTTCTTCCTAGCACACTTATGACCTTTAATGTATTTTCTATCACAACTGTAGCAAATACCTTTTTCTCTTTTTTATTCCAATTGTTGTTGTGTCAACCTTTTAGGTTGTGGAAGTCTAGGAGTAGAACCACTCCCATATTTATAGATGTGAGTGGTACGCTTCCTTGTCACCATAATTTTAGATTCAATTTTTCTTGCCAACCTGAATGCCTTCTCCAATGAATCAGGTTCCCAAAGGCAAACCTCATGTTGGATGTTATCCTTTAAAGTCCCTATGAGAACATCTATCCTATGTTCCTCTGGAATATCAGTTACCCTTATATTCAATTTTTGGAAGTCCTCAATGTGCTCCAGCACTGAACCATTTTGTTTGAGGTTTATCAATTGGCTAAAGAAGGTGTTTCTCTTTGTATCCTCATAATGTGCTATCATTTCCTCCATACAAATTGACCAAGTGAAAAATTTTTCACGGGAGCAAAGCCATCGATACCATATAAATGTATTTTGTTCTAAATATAAAGTTGAAATACGTACCTTTTGTGTGTTTTTCAAATTATTGAGATCAAAATATTGCTCCATCTGTAGTATCCATGTTACGGGATCCTTGCCATCAAACTTCCTCATATCTATCTTTGGAATATGGTGGGTCTTCAATCCAACATTAGAGTTTATGAAATCATGATTACCATTTATTTTGTTCTCATCATGAGTTTCCTCTACTATCTTTTTGCCATTGGGAATCATTTCTTGTATCAACTTTGTCAAACCTTCCATGTCTACTTTTAGATCATTCTTCATGTCTTCCATATTGTCTTTCATTTTTTCTTCTATACCATCAATCTTTTCTTCCATGTATTCCATGCTATTATTCATACCATCCATCTTAGCTTCCATGTATTTCTTCAAACCATCCATATTAGCTTCCATGCCATTCTTCAAACCATCCATCTTAGTTCCATGTTTTTCTTCAAAACTTCCATTTCATTTTTTGTTGCTCTTTACGAGAGTGAAATTTGGTGCACTTGCTCTTGTAATTTTGATATATCATGTTGCTCTTCTTTATCTTCATGAGTCATAGTAGAGTATTCTGAGGGCTTAATGGGTGTTGAATTCTTTTTATGGGGAATTTTAGAACCCAATAGTGATATCTATGCTTCAATATGCCCTTGGGATCACTTCAAACTGATTTTTCAAACAAGACTTATGCAATTTGAAAAAACAAATACACACATTTTTCTTGATTTTGAGGAGCTCTATATTGAAACTGAATTATCTCTGTAATTTCGAATCTTCAATACTTGAAATTGGGTCTTGTATTATCCCTCTGAATCTATTTTTGAATGCCATAAGTCTTACCTGATTTGGATGCTTCAAGGAAAATTTATGCCCAATCTCCTACAATGACCTAATTATGGACTTATTCAGTAGAGAGAACTTGTACAACGTACCACATGTCACTGTTTCCTCCTTCGGCTCTGAAATTGATACACAGGATACTAAATGCCGTTTAATTTCGACCACTTTTGACAGAATTCCAATCTGATGCTTAGAGAGAGAGAGAGTTATGACGATTTTCCAAGATCACATATTTTAGATGAAATTCGGGAGCCTGTAAAAACCCTAACTTCCAGAGATCATATCTCCGAAAATGTTGCAAACCAAGAGATAAAATTTTTACATGAAGTTCCCCAGAACTTCTGCATCGCATGGTAAAAATTTCAGCTTTTGAACCTTCATAGAGAAAAAATTTATAGTGAAAATTCCACGATGACCTGTTTGGAGCAGAAAAACCCTAGAATCCAAAGCTATGATACCAAATGTTATGAAACCAGCTCCAAAAATAGAAGAAAAGAGAGATCAATGCCTTATAAATAAGACACTTCGAGGGGGAAACCTCCTTTACATTACATAAATGAACAATTCTTGGATGATACAAATGAAAAACCTCCTTTATATATATAAGAGTCCATGGGGTCACAATATAATCCTAGCCGACCTAAGAATAATAATGTAAGGGCACAATAATACAAATATGGGGGTTACAGGGGTACAACAATAAAAATAAGGGGGTTACACTAATAACAATAAGGGAATACACTAGTAATATAGGGACCTAACATTATGGTCATTGATCCATCATAAGGCTCAGAGTTGGGAATCACATTAGAGTAATGAGAAGCAATTATACACTCAATTGGGAGAAATTTTCCTAATCAGTGTTTAAAATATGATTCATAGTGACTGTCAGTTTATTGGTCGATAAAATCAATTGGTGATATATGGATGTATGATTCTGGAGAATTGATCAGCCAATAATTCCCCAAATTTATGGGTTCATGCGTTGTTAGAATGTGGAAAGTAGTTGATTTTTTTCAAAGAGAGAGCTGCATAATATGCATACCTATCGCTATATGTGTCGTGCATGGATATATGTGAATGCATAGTAAGACAGGAACATTTGTTTGAGGAAAAAATTATAGAGGATCATTACACCTATAGCATGTGTTAAATTATATTTTGAGAGCTGTTATGCCGTCTGAGCCTATGCATTTAATGCATATTTGTACGGAATAGAGCCAAAGTATGGGAGCGTGCAGTCGTAAAAAAAACAAGTTTGTTGGCAGCAATAATGCATACCCGTGTGGTCTATGACAATAGCTGACCATTCATATATAAAATTCTGATGGTATGAGCACATTATTTGTTGAATTCGATGCAAGCTGTACAGAGCGAGATCATAAGACAAAGTGACAGTTGTGCTAACAACGTTTATTGCAAGAGATGAAAATCATGAGTTTGTTGTATACGGATTGTAACAAAGCACTATTGTTTGTAGAAATTGGAGAGCCACATAGAAATACTGATGCATAAGTAGAAGTCAGGAAAAATCAGAAGGGCACACTTTCATGATTGCCTACGTGCGTAGAAGCGAAGGAGAAACGATTATTTCCACCTATGTACACAGAACCACAGAAAGCAGATGTTGAGGAGGAGTTTTTGGTACATTTATTTCATGAATGGGTCATATTGATGATGGGAAAGCACTGTTGGAAATCACTGATTAAAAAATGATATATATATATATATATATATATATATATATATATATATATATATATATATATATATGGTCGGTTTCCTTGAGGAGAGTTGTCTTCTCGCTGGAGCGAAATAATCAGGTTCTTTTGATATATTTAAATCCCAGTCCATTTGTATAGTGAATGTAAGGGAACAATTATAGTTTTCTTAATTATGATAAATTTTTGAGTACTAAAATATATCAGTCAAATACTTTGAAGACTATATTTTGGGAACATACTACTCACTGTGTGTTGAACCTACAAGAAAAACCCATACAATAATGTATACATGAAATGTTTGGCAGTACCACAAATAAAATGCATTAAAATCAAGAAACAAAAACATCATTATCACAAATGATCTTGTTCTCTTTTGGGCTATTTACTGGAGGAATACACCATTAACTCAGAAAAGATAAAGGGACTAGATTTATGAGGGGGGGATGTGGAAAAATTTTCATCATATTGCATCACTAATTGAAGAGAGTAATTGAAGTAGCATAGGATCCAGGGTGCCAGTAGAGCTACTGTATGATATATTTTTAAAACACCTCATGAACCAACAAAGTAATACTTCCATAGAATGCAATATAAATCAGAAACCAAAATTGACCCACATGCCTTTCTCAAAAGGTATCTATGCCATTCTTTAGAAAGAACAAACAAAATATGGGCAGAAGGGGCAGGAAATAGAGCACATAATATCGACACTTGGAACATATATAAAGCACATGAGGGTCACAGTTACAACCCTATTTAAACTAGATGAATCAGATGCACTTCTCTCAGGAGTGAGCCAGTTAGAAGGAAAGAAAATGATGTGGGCTGTAAAACCTTCTATGCTTGCTCTTATATAACTCAAGTTTTTGGAAGAACCTTATGAAGGGTTCAGACTTCTAGTTGCATCATGCCTCGGTAACATAATGAGGTTGAACACACTTATGGCTCCTTACAATGATGATGTTAGGAAGAGAATTTTCAGATTGATAGTAGAGACTTTCCAAGAATTGGACAATAGTGCAGGCTCTACCTTTGGGAAGAAGCTTGAGATTTTAGGAGGTATGGCCATGTTTAGAACGTATGATATCATGCTTGATTTGGGATGTGATGACTTGGTCCATCAGATGTTCCAATGTTTCTTTAACATTAGGAAACATCATCCTGACACAGTCAGAACAAACATGTTGTCCACTTTGTCTTTAGTCATGGGAGATCGTGAAGGCATTTGTAGGGAGTTGCAGGCTAGATTGTTGACCATTTGGATGAGAGAACAATCAGTTTCACCTGCTGCTTATGAGCTAGACAAAAGGTTGTTTGAGAAGAATATTAGAATGTTCTAGAAACAGTTGACTAGCGAGGAGCTGCTCAATATTGATGGACTATGTAGCAAGAATGAGTTAAGGAGGAAGGGCCTTTGGTTCATCTGCAAAGAACCTTGGGGGTAAGATCACTCATGCTTGACAGGTGCAGATGAGACGGAAGAGGTAGAGAAAGAGGGAATTCCTTCTATATTTCAGGATGAGGACTCTTCTTTGGATGAATCCACGAGGTCATAAGAGGATGTTGCTGGGGAGCATGAGCAGTCGCGCATAGTTGATGATAGTAGGCCGGAATTGTCTTCCAATGTGCATTGTGAGAAGTCAGGGGAATCTATGGGAGATATTTAGGATGATGAGTCACTTGTGGTGATTCAACAGGAGCATCATATGGTGGAGCATGAGTCAGATGATGAGGTGGATATGCACAATATGCAAGATATTTCTCTTGGGGAGAACTAGATGAAGGTTCACATTGAGTCTGTGATGGATGCGAAACTACCCTTAGGGTCAGTCATTAATGAGGAGAAGACAAATGTACAAACATCTAACAGGTTGACAGTAGTTGCATATACCTATCCTCGGGAGATGTTGGAGGTCGATAGGGTAGTTCTGCAGGAGGTTAGTAGACAACATGAATATGACATTTCTGATTAGTATAGGGAGGGGCTGTTAGAGATGGTGGTGCATCCATCTTTGGGATGACTCACTAATGAGGTGCAAGTAGATGCACATGTAGTTAACAGAGCTGCAGTAATTTTAGGGAGAAGCACTCTCCAAGAGCACATCAATGGGGCTTGCAGCATGTCTTGCCCACTTTTACCTATTATAGAGAGAGGGGCCTTATTCTTCAAGAAAATCTTGTTGACATGAAGGAAATAAAACCATGAGTAGAGTATGGACTGGAGACAACATGCCAGAATTGTTCTGTATGCAGGTGTCACTGCATTTGATTATTTTTCCTGGATAGATTAGTGAGAGATCATGAGTTGGTATCCTATTGATGGAGTATCACTCTTAGTTCTGGGTACATTTTAGTAAGAGCACTTGGATGAGAGAGTTTTTGCATGTTCCATTGGGCCATGGATTATGGACCAAAAGTTCATCAGTATTTTAGTAGCACTAGCCCGACATCAACAGAGTAGGATTGACCTCGGCCCAGGCCAAAGGTTGGATTGGAGAGAGTTTTTGAGTTGGTATTCACTTCATGGGGTAGCAGTTATAGCTAGAGACAGTGTGTAGTCCGAGCCATGTGACTTGGGTGATGATTGGCCATGGTGGCATTGGAACCAGAAGGATTGATTGATGATAGGTGTAGTGAGAGATCATTTTTGGAGCTTGACATTAAGGGTTTTGTTCCGGGTGGCTTAACACAGGAGCATAGTAGCACCCACGAATTTATATGGGATCCAAGCATTTGGTCTCAGTTGCATCGGGACAGCAACGTGGCCCACATATTTTTATTTCTTGAGGGCAAGAAATATTGGGGTGGAAGGTCTGTAATATTCCTTTTTTTTGGTGTTCCTTATGACAAGGTTAGGATGGACTTCCAAAGTTGGGAGCAGACATGTCATAGGTACAGGTTGGTGTCATCAGCAGGCCTAGGGGCTTTTGGAGGAGTTTTGAGGAGTTTCTATGAGGACCGGTGGCATTCACTTGGTATATTCCATCATCCACACAATTTTCCTTTCGTTCTAGTTCATTCCAACAACTTTCAAAAACTGAGTTATTTTAAGGCTTAACTCAATTAGTTATGCTCAAGGTGGCATTCCGGGAGGAATACGTGGTAGAACACCTTAGTGTAATAGTTCGTTGGAACCAGAATGAGAATACCTACATTATGGGATGGTTGGACATGAGTTTTAGTGACCGAAGGAGTCATGGAAGCCAATTTACTCTTTCTTGCATTAAGAAGAATTATTTAATAAGAGGGTAAAGTGCTCCATGTTTAAAATAACAATAAAATAGAAGGCTCTAGAGGGGTCCATGAGATCTCTAAAAGAAGAGGAGGAGGTCATTGGGGAATAACTTAGATTTGATAAATTTTATTGTATGTGAGGTTGAGAACCCGGTTCTCTACTCCATTGGTAGCCCTAGGAGGGAAATCATCGGGTGATTGAGAGAGGTTGGGAGAGCACCCACCTCCCCTTCGTGAATTTATCTAGAATTCACAGTTGTGTTCAATAGTGAATTTCAGTTCAATTTGGAGGCTGGTACAGTGTAGCAGATCATATTGGAGGCCAACTTTCTATCTTATCTATTTTGATCATATATGTATGTAACCCCAGTTTTCCATTATAATAAATGCTGAGAGTTTTCCTGTTCATTGTGTTATGGGATTCCATACTTGTTTTTATTTTACATGGAAATATTATGTTAATAGAATGTTGTTTTAATTGTGAAATTTGGGGTTGAGTAAATTTCTGCATAATTTAACGAAAACATCAGTTTGGGATATTACATTCCAGCATTAATTCCAATCAAAGCCTTATGATTTCTAGTGTTGTTAAGGGCTTGGGTTGATATTCCATAATAAAATATCAATCCTTCAAAACTATAAGTTAGATCCTCCCACGAATCACAATTCAACCTTCCACATTATAATATTAATCCTCCAACAAGTGATACTCGACTCTACAATTATGATGAAACTCTTCTATTTCTTGGCCTAGGTATAATATCCAATTCATTGCCATGTTCTAGGGTTGAATCACTTGGCCTCTTCACAAACTAGAAATTTCCATGAACACCTACTATAAATTTTTAATAAAGCATCGATGAGAAACTTGGCTGAATCCTACTTACATTTGCAATAAACTCCACAAATTAAACTAATTAGTAATTTGAGTGATTCCTATATATGACTAGCTAGGGTGTATCTGGAAACATTGAAACTAGTTTTGAACCATACAAAAGATAATTTTACCCCAAAGAAGATCGACACTCTGAGTTAAAAACCCTCATGTAAAGCTCCGAGAGCCCAAGAGAATCAATTCATCAAATATCCAATCAAACCCATGAATGAGATCCTCCTTTTGTTTTATTGAGGTTGCCATCAGAAGCCCATGGGTCATCTAAATACCACGGGTCATATTTTCTCCAATTACTAAAGTGACTTTTCTGAAATTATTTTTCTATAATAAATTTAATTAATTATTCCCTGGTATTTCTCAATTAATTCTAATTCGTAGGATATTGACTTATTCTTAATTCCCCACGTATGGAAAAAGGGACATTACATAAGGGAGGTAGGAAGTGTGCTAGATGCAAGGAAATTAGACAAGTTGTAACAACTAGAAAATGATAAGATCAAGGTATTACGGGATTGAGAGAGTGACTAGTGACTAAAAATTAAAACCATGTGGATGGCACTTGGGGACATTTGGGGGCTTGGGCGATGATTGGACATGGTGGCATTGGATTCGGGGGGATTTATTAATGATAGGAGCAGTGAGAGATCATTTTGGGATCCCGACATTGAGGGGTTTGTTTCAGGTGGCTTGACACAGAAGCATAGTAGAACCTAGGGATTTATATGGGATCCAAGTATTTTGTCTCAACTGCATCGGGCCAACAGGGTGGCCCACATATTTGGATTGCTTGAGGGCAGGAAATCCTGGGGCGGAAGGTCTGTAATATTCCCTTTTTTTGGTGTTCCTTAGACATGGTTAGGATGGACTTCCAGAGTTGGGAGCAGACAGGTCACAGGTACATGTTGGTGTCATCATCGGGCCCAGGGGATTTTGGAGGAGTTTTTATGAGGAACGATGGCATTCGCTTGGTATATTCCATCATCTGCACAATTTTCCTTTCGTTTCGGCGCATTCCAACAACTTTCGAAAAACTAAGCTATTTTTTGACGTAACTCAATTAATTACGCTCAAGGAGGCATTCTGGGAGGAATACGTGATAGAACACTTTAGTGTAATAGTTTGTTTGGAACCAGAACGAGAATACTTACATGATGGGATGGTTGGACATGAGTGTGAGTGACCAGATGAGTCATGGTGGTCGATTTACTCTTTCCTGCATTAAAAAAAATTATTTAATAAGAGGGTAAAGTGCTCCATGATCCAAATAATAACAAAATAGAAGGCTCTAGAGGGTTCCATGAGATCTATAAAAGAAGAGGAGGAGGCCATTGGGGAATATATTGGATTTGATATATTTTATTGTATGTGAGGTTGAGAACCCAGTTCTCTACTCCATTGGTAGCCCCATGAGGGAAACCCTCAGGTGATTGAGAGAGGTTGGGCGAGCACCCACCTCCCCTTGGTGAATTCATCCAGAATTCACGGGTGTGTTCAATAGTGCATTTTAGTTTAGTTTGGATGTCGGCACAATGTAATAGATCATATTGGAGGCCATATTTCTATCTCAGCTATTTTGATCATAAATGGATGTAACCCCAGTTGTCCATTGTAATAAAATCTGAGATTTTTCCTAGTCATTGCGTTGTGGGATTGCAATACTTACTTGTTTTTATTTTACATGGAAATCTCCTATTAATAGAATGATGATTTAATTGTGAAATTTTGGGTTGAGTAAATTTCTACATAATTTAGCGAAAATATCAGTTTGGGATATTACATTCTAGCATTAAATCCAATCAAAGCTTTAGGATCGTTGACATTGTTAAGGGCTTGGGTTGATATTCCATAATAAAATATCAACCCTTCACAACTATAAGTTCAATCCTCCTAGGAATCACAATTAAACCTTCCACATTATAAGCTTAACCCTCCAACAAGTGACACTTGACTCTACAATTATGGTGAAAATTTTGTATTTTTAGGTATAATATCCAATTCATTGCCATGTTCCAGGGTTGAATCACTTGGCCTCTTCATAAACTAGAAATTGCCATGAACACCTACAATAATTTTTCAATAAAGCATCGATGAGAAACTCCGCTGAATCCTCCTTACATTTGCAATAAAATCCACAAATTAACCTAATGAGGAATCTTAGTGATTCCTATAGATGACGAGCTAGGGTGTATCTTGCAACACTAAAACTAGTTTTGATCCATACAGAGGATAATTTTACACCCAAAGAAGATCAACACTCTGGGTTACAAACCCTCACGTAAAGCTCAAAGAGTCCAAGAAAATCAATTCATAAAATATCCAATCAAACCCATGAATGAGCTTCTCCTTTTCTTTTATTGAGTGTTCCATCAGAAGCCCATGGGTCATCTAAATACCACGGGTCACCTTTTCTCCAATCACGAAAGTGAATTTTTTGAAATTATTTTTCTATAGTCACTTTAATTAATTGTTATCTGGTATTTCTCAATTAATTATATTTTGTAGGCTATTGAGTTTTTTTTCATTCCCTACGTATGGAAATTTAAAGGAAATTACACAAGGGAGGCAGGAAGTGTGGCAGATGAAAGGCAATTAGACAAGTTGAAACAACTATAAAATGATAAGATCAAGGTATTACGGGAATGAGAGCGTGACTGGTGACTAAAAATTCAAGCCATGTGGATGGCACTTGGGGACAATTTAATACTAAAAATTTCCATATTTTTGCACACAAAATAAGTGACAAAATATGATATGGGAGTTTCCTTCTTCAAAGGGGGCTCCTATTCATGATTCTCAAGGGTTAGCATTTATGACAATGGAATTATTTGGATCACTTTTTCTAGAAATCAATATATATTGACATTGTTGAGATTTTAAAGATTGCTTCATATTTTCCTAAAGCAGTGAAAGAGAATTTAAGGATATGTCAGTGAAAAAAACCATAACGATTGTAATAACCAAACATATAGTTGCTTAAGATCATATAAGTCATTTGTTACAACTATTCATCCATCACAATCAATTTCATTCATGGCTACTTAATCCAAGCTCCTTAGTTCATGGAGAAGATAGCTTGGGAGTTTTCACTAGTTACGAAACACAATAAATGCTATAAAATTAAGTACTATATAAATAAGTTTTTTCTTTTAAATAAGTGCAAGGAATCCCAAGAAAACAATTACACAACAGTGATATGCAGCGAGTCCAATTTGGAATAACATTCCATTGACATTGAATTCCATGAATGGTTTACTAGAAGAAAAACTAAGTGAGTCAGTTAGTGTGGTGAGTCAGTAAAAAAATAATATGCAATCAGAGGTTCCTCATGTAGTTAAGTTGTTCCTTAACAATTCATTAATATCACCAAAAAACAAAAACACACACATGCAACTGGTAGTTCTGATCTAGGTGGATGGGGTTGGAAGGAATAAAGATGGATTCACATAGGCGAGCTATCCTTCCTTATGGGTATGGCAGCGTCTAACTTCTACTCAAAGTGGCCCATTGAAATATAGGATTAATGCATTATCATTGGTATAGGCCTCTGAGCTATGGAGAAGTATTATGGGTCTTCGGTTGTTTTAGCAAGGATAAGAGCCCAGGAGCTTATAGATGGATGATTAAATTTTTCATTGAATTATTTGATCTGTTAGGAGAAGATTTACTCTAAGTGGTTGAAGATGTAAAACTCTCTGTAAAAGTGCCTATATGAACTCTACCTTTCTAGTCACGATCCTTAAGGCATATTGTCTTGCCTCCTTTGTAGATTTTCGACTAATATCTTTATGTAATTGCATTTAAAAAATAATCACCAAAGTCATAATTCTCATGTTAAAGTTTGTTCAATCGAATTTTATTTTTAACACTGTACCAACTTATCGAGGACTGTAACTTCAAAAGAAGAACTCTAGCCCAAAAAAACCTATTCTACGCAAAAAATATGAAAAAACAAATTGAAATAAAAAAGTGGTGATGTTGCATCACAATTTTTTAAGGATTAATATTCCAACACTTTTCTGCCATGTCATTAAAAACTAAAATCATGATCATGGAAAACCTTAAAATTTCAACATTTTTCAAGATCAAATGACATGACTCTAAAAAACCTTAAAAATCTGACATTTTTCAACCATGGAATTAAAACAAAATATCATGATTACAAAAAACCTTAAAATATCAATTTTTTTTCACCTTTGATATTATAAACCAAATATCATGACTAGAAAAAACTTAAATCATCACCTAAATCGAAGAGTAATTCTACCAAGAGCAATTTTTTTAAAAGGCTAAAAGCATAACATTTTTGAGATCTTAGCCTAAGACAACTTGATCCATTTTCAACAAGACACTAAATTTGAAATATTTTTTAACTATAGTTTACAAAATCATGAAAAATATCCTTTAAAAAAATATGATGCAATGCAATTTAAAAATAATAATAACATTAACAAAAAATATTAAATATTTTAAATAAATTTTTACAACAAATTAAATAATTAAAAAAAAATTTGTATTTCATTGACCAAAATTAAGAAGAAAAAAAAAGAGGAAGGAAGGAAGTGTAAATCAAAAATAAGGAAATTTAAAAAATAAAAAGAAAAAGGAAATAACTAAATTGCACTCCATTTTAAAAAAATTATTAGAAAAACTAAACAATAATATAAATTAATTATTTATATATATATATATATAAATTTTTTGTTTAAAAATTAAAAAAGGAAAACTAAATGAACAAAAATATATATAAGAAATTAAAAAATTGAAAAAAATTATATAATCAACAAAAAAAAAGAAATTTTTTTTTAGCAAATATATGGAAAATAATTAAAAATAAAAACATATTTAATTAAAAAATGTATAAAAATAATTAAAAGATATAAAATAATTTGGAAAAAAAAAAAATAAATGACGTGATTTACTATCTGCATTAAAACATGAACTTGATTTATGGATCTCCTCACATGGAAGGAAGTGATTTGTTGTCGGGAAGAGAACATGAACTTGATCCCTATGGATCTCCTCACATGGAAGATAACGTGAACGTAAACATGATTAAAAAAATTAAGCAAAAAAAAATCAAAATTTGTGTTATGGTACTTGTTTGTATTTGTATAGTGTAGGAGGAGGAGGTGGTGGTGATCCCTGACATTGCCCCTCCACCCACAAAGTTGGTCAAGCAGCCGGTTGGATAGCTAGTGCCGAGGGGTCGGTTTATGGGCAAAGGGTGATGTGGCATGATCCCTCTTTTCAACATTATATGTATATATATATTTTAAATTGTATTAATTACTTTTTATATATATATATATATATATATATATATATATATATATATGGATGACATGAGGGGAGGGTTACTTTATGGTTTTGAGGAGAATAATGTGTTCAAGTAGTCATGGGGTTTTGGTCATATGACAAATAAGCAAGTATATATATATGGTCTCTACCAAGGATTTTTGTTAGCTAAAGAATATTAGGGGGACACACTTATGGTTATGGGAGATTCTCTCCTAGTCCTGCATCATGTGGCCAAAGACTTCCTCCCAAAGGAGAAATCCATGGAAAACATTATGAAAAGAATAAGGAAAATTGTGGAAGATATCCTATCCAAAAAATATTTCCATGTCCTAAGAGACTTCAACAAAGAAGCACACAAGTATGCTAATGAGGGGTGTAAATTGAATATAGGTGAATTAAACATTAATGACCAAATCAGGCTTGCTATAATTTCCTAAAGGCATAGGGATGAAAGAGGGGGAGGGGTCATTTATAATCTCGATGCAAAACCAACTATCAAGTACTCCTGGTGGCTTGGGAAGAGGACCAATAATCAAACCAAAATGTATGCCCACTTGCTTGGATTGAACTTGGTGAAAGATATGGATATATCTAAGATATTAATCCTTGGGGACTCTCCCCTCACAATATAACATTCATACAAATGTTTTGTTTCTACAGAAAATCATCTCAAACTTATTCTCCATAGAATTACTTGTTCCCTAGATTATTTCCCCATCAAGTCATTTTTTCACATCCTTAGATGCCAAAACTAGAAGAACATTGACAAGCTGATCTTGTTTTCCTTCTAAAAGCATGCCAATATGACATTAATGGACCCCTAGGATGGAGAATCATCCCATGATTCTCCCCTCCCCCCCTATATCTAATGAACATGATTTGGACTCCTACTCTAAGTCTCCCTCTCCCATGTATTGATCTATACATAAGAGCTCAAAATAAAAAAAAAGGTGGTGATTAATGTAGGGTGTCATGGCTCTTAGTGAGGTCGCAACCCATGCAAATAATTCCTCCCAATGTTGTCACACACATCAATATTTTAGACCTGATGGCATACTAAGTTTCAATATGACCTTTCACCTTACTAATTGATTTTATCAAGGATGGGTGACATAATGAAGTTTAATGGTGACCAGATTGGCATCCTGTGTGGGATTTCCAGTTTACAGGTTAAATTCGTGTCCTTCGTCTGCTCCTAACTTCATGGATTTCCTTTTCATGATCAGTGCAAGCCTGTACCCAACAATATTAAATGGTGCCCAATGTTGGCCCATCTGAGACGAGGAGTATTTTCAAAGATTTTTTTATGTTAATTAGCTTCTTGGCTATGTTAACAACATGTTCAAAATCAGGGTGAATTTGCATAACGCAATCTGGTGCAATTCTGGGATTCACTATAAAGGAAACTCTGTCGGCCTATCCATCTCATGTGTTTGCCTAGTCTCCCAGTCTATTTGTGAGGGCATAATTAGTATCAGTTTGGCCCGTTTCTACTCCGTTCACCAACCCATTCCTATTCGTCGATTCTCTTCCTTGCAAGTCAACCTTCCTCTGTTTAGTACCCCTATTTTCAGGTATCCCCTTTCCCTCTCAGTGGTATCCTTTGTTAATTTGACACTTAGTTACTCGCCACTGCTCCACTTAACTGGAAGTCTTCCTTGCTCCTTTGCCCTTTTAGCCACAGTGCTCTTGGCTTAGCGAATTATCATGTTGATCCCATATCTCCTTATGGAAAGAAGTTGCCTTACTTTATCCCTCTATGTGTAACTATTCTATAGTTAGAATTTATCTATCTTTGGTTTGTGCTTGTCCCTGTTGCTTTCCATAGTATCCCTCCCATTGATCCTTTGAGTCATATGAGCCTTGTCCTTGGTAACACCTGAACCCATTCCTCCTGCAATCAAATAATGTCAATCAAGAAGGATAATGATGCAGCACAAAACTGCAATTTACTTATAATACCGTGGACCTGTGGGTTATGGCCCACATAAAATCCCTTTACTCGCAACGGATTATAATATTGGAGTTTATTAACCATACATACGGAAGCAATCAAACAATGGTTACTTTATCAGAACTTTAAACAATTCGCAATCGCTCCCAAAAAACATACATACACACAGAACTATGGTTCTAGGGTCCCATAATACAGTGACCAATCACGGAGCATTGCATATCGGAAAAATTAACAAATAAACTTAACAACAAACATATAATTGTGCCGATGCGAAGTTGCGATGGCAATGTCACATCATAACCTCTCTGTCTTACCACAAATCGGTGCCTGCAAGTTTAAGCCTATACCGATAACGGTTAAAACATAAATCATGAGATGTACGATATTGGGCAATGCCGACATGTGGCCCTTCTCCTCATCGCATTGCAAGTTATTTTGTTTAACTTGCGATGTCATCTTGACCGTCAATCTCTTCCCCTTCAGATCTGTGATCTAATCATGACCGTTCGCTCACCCTTCACGTGGCTCTTCTTCATCTCTTCCGGCTGCACTGATCTCTGCTAATGGAATCACGTTTCAAGAATACATGTTCTACCATACTTCATTTATGCGAAGTTCTTAGGAACTTTGTTAACCACTCATAGTCACACAGAATATCAATTAACAGAAAGAAAAGATAAATATATTGAGAATTCGAAATACACAACACACAAATACTGTAAGTTCCAGATTATCCTGGATACTTAAAAACACACAAAATTTCATTATTGTTCAAGCTCGAATACTGGCTAAGGTCACTCTGACCTGGCTCACAAATTTCGCCCTTAGGATACATCGTGCTCTTCTGCCTTATCTTTTACGTACAATACAGACTCATATTTATAAAGAAATTACAAGCAAGTGGATCATCTAAGATCCACGAGTTCTTCTCCCACAATCGCTCAACTAATCCCATGAATCTCTCTGTTTGATTACATGGCAGATAATTACAATAAATCAAGTCTTATAGAGACTTATCTCTTGCATCATTTCAGCTCTGTTTCACGGAATTTTGCCCCCATTTACAAATGTTTGTCCATGTCTCATCTTTCACAACATTGAATTTGGATTTTAATTAAGGTGCTCCGATGCTCCTGCATCAGATAAATTCATTGTGGCATGTGGTAACAACAACTGTAGAAAGTGTACTCAACAAATATAAGCTCTTCAACCAGAAAACATGGATATTAATTTGAAACTTCATCAACAAATTACAATCTCCATTTCCATCATGGATGAGATTCAAACCCTTAAAGATAAATAACCCGTTAATAGGATGAACCAAATTCTCTTTGTTGGCAGTTGGAATACCTAAAGTTGTAGCTCACGGTCAATGAAAACTAGAATTTAATCAATAGTGTTTCTAACTGGCCCACTAGCAACTTGCTTCTAGATCTCAATCGACCTATGGAAGGTGCTCTTTCTCCTCCTTTCTAATGCTCTCATATTGTAAATGTGTTTTACTTCTTGGACTATTTTGCAAAGTCTATGTATTCCGACCACTTGTAGCAGTGAATTTTCAGTAGTCTTTTTTGTAACACGTGTCTGTCCCTATGACGACCCTCTTCCAGAAGAATGAATGTATCTGATTTACTGTGTATTTGTTGCATCCAGGAGTATATTTTAATAGAATCTTTGCTAATTTTTGTTAGAAGATCAAAAAAAAAAAAACTAGTATTGTACATTTTGTGTTTTTTTGGGGTAGTTTTGTAAGATATTCACCAACAAAACCCTCCTCTTTTTGTTGCTTAGATATATTCTTCTTAGAAAATTCATATATTCCTATTAGAATGGAGAAATAATTTGGAAAATTTTGATGAATTAGATTTATAATATGTAATGTATTTTTTGTGAACCAAACACATAATTATATAATACAAATACTCTTCCCATTAAAAAAAAAATATTTATTTTATTTTTTACAATAATTTATTGGTTTCTCTCTCTCTCTATATATATTTATTATTTTGTTATTATTTTTATTTTTTCATGTTTAGTTTTGCACATTTTTGAATTTTTAAAGTGTTTTTTTTAATATTTATTTATATTTTGTATTTTAATGTTTGTTCTCTCTCTCTCTCTAATTGTTTTTTCCCTCAACTTTTTAAAAAGAAACACCCATGAGTTGTAGACTAATTGGTTTGCATGGAGTTTAGTCCCTGCCATATCATAGGTTTAAACCTCACGGGGAAGGGTTGAGGATGGAAGCCACTTTGGGGGAATTACACTTCCCAGGGGGTGTCCAAGCTTGCCCAAGCCTCGCACGATCCTAGTGAAAATCATTCCAATGTGAGTGGATCAATCTTCTTCCATCCAATAAATGGGCTAGTCCCGACCTAAGCTCAACATAGTCACAAAAAACAAACAAACAAACAAACTTTTTTAAAAAGAAATAACATTTTTCAATATATTTTAGAATAAAAGATGGTTTTTTATTTTTTATTTTCTAAATTGATTTTTCCTCAAAAAATATTTACAATTTTTTTTCAAAATTTTAATGTAATTAACTAAATAATTAAATAATAATAATTAAACAAAAAATCTAATGTCATTTTTTATTCATAGTCAACTTTATAATTTTTATTTTTTATGGTACCAATGGTCAAGACTAAAATTTCAATTAATTGGTAATGTTCACCCCAAAAATAAAACAAGTCTAATATGCAACCTTGCTACTTACTACCTACTCCTTATGCAAAAAGTCATTGAAAAACGAAGTTATCTAAGAAATTAGTATTTAAAAAACTTTTAAAATTTTATTAACTCCAAATCAATATAGCAATGAATGAGTTTTTTTAATTAAAATTATAGAAATATAGAAAGTTTCTAGCATAAAAAATGGTGGACATCTATCTACATGACATTCTCTTGTGCAAAGTTATGACACTTGGTGAATAATTTTATTTTATTTTATATTTTCGATTTTTTTACCAAAATAAAAACAATATATAATTCCTTCGACAAGTATAATAAAATAAATGTTAGACAAATTTGAAAAACACTTAAAAAATAACATTTAAAAAGAAATGAACAAGAAAAAAGAAAAGAAAGCTACAAAAATCTTAAGTGCTGAGTTTTATTATTTTTTGCAGTCATGGTATTTGGTTTTTAATGTCATGGTTGAAAAATGTTTGAATTTTAACCCTAAAAAAAGGATACCAGGGCGCGGGGGGGGGAAGGGTGATGTCGCATCACCACCTTTGCATTTTAACATGTTGTTTCATGTATTTTGTAGTCATGATATTTGGTCTTTAGTTCCATGATATAAAAATATTTGAATTTTAACCCTTAAAAAATGGTGATGCTACATCATCACTTTGCATTTCAACGTGGTTATTCATGTATTTCATAATCATGATATTTTATTTTTAATGGCATGGCTAAAATATGTTATAATTTTAACCTTGAAATGGAAAAGGGGAAACGATGAGGGATTTATTTATTTTATGCGGACCCAACAATAGTTGGGTAGACCCAAGGATGGGGGGCAAACACACAGATGGTGGGAGAACCTACCCATGGATTTGTGCATGGGTTTTGCACATGGTTTTCAGCATGATGGTTTTCTTCCCATGGTATTTTGTATATCTAGTCAAGGGAACTAGAATTATGTTCTAATCCAGGGTTATAGATTGAGGTTTATGAATGCTTCAGCATGTATATATATGTATTGTGACATTGAAGGGAATATAATGAAAAATCAATCTGGTAGTCTCGGTTTTGGGATCTACAGGAAAATATTTGTGTATATTTGTTTTATATTCTCGCCACTGTATATTCTTTTATTTTAATATTTTGGTTGTTGGTAATTTCTGCGCAGGGTTAAAACTTATGTGATGTGACCTCCAAAAAATGAGAACTTGATAAAGTTATCGTTAAGTTGGTAACACTATTTTTTTAGGATCAATTTGGCTTTGTACAAGGCTTCTAGATTCACGAAGTTATTGGTTCAACTTAGGAGCTCATTCATTCCATCAAAACTCAACATCTTCTAGATATCATTCTTAAATTGGACTTATCAAAGGCTTATGACATGGCATTGTGGTTGTTTGTCCACCTACTATTCATCCAACTAGGTTCTTCTTTACACCCAGTCTAGTGGATTATGAGTTATGTAACCACTTCGAACTTTTCAGTAATTATTAATAGTCAAGGCTTCAAGGGAACTTCATCAAGTTTTTCTATTATTGCCATACCTATTTCTATTGGTAGTTGAAGGTTTAAATAGGACCCTTATTGAAGAAAACGGGAAAATATTTTTCTTAGAGATTTTGTTATGGAAGGGAGCTTCCTATGTAACATCTTTTTATTTTTGATGATGGGTTGTGTTTTCTCTTGGTGTTGGGGAGGGGCACTCATTCACTAAAGGAAGTGATGACTCTTTTTTTAAGGGCTACCAATATGGAAGTTAATGAATAAAACTCAGGAATGTATACTACAAACATTAGGATGGACAAATTAATGGAATTGACGAGGGTTCTCCCCTTCCAACAACACAACTTAGATGAAGGTTTTAGGTACCTCAATGACAACATTAATCCAAATGGCTATGTTAAATAAGATTGGAGGTGGCTTGTAGAAAAAGTTGAACTTTGTATTCATGTTTGGTGTCAAACATATAACGTGTAAAGGCAAGTTGTTCTTGGTGAAAGCAATCGTTGAAGCCATGCTTGTGTATTAGCATACACTAGCCTTGATACCGGAAAGTATATCAAAGAAATTAAAAAAAAATGTTTTAATAATTTTCTATAGCAAGGAAGTATGGAATTCAAGGATGCCACTTGGTTAGTTGGGATAAGGTACCTAAACCCAAAGATTAAGGCGTTTAGGGAATCAAACAAGTTTACACTTTTGGTCATTCCGCTGTGGCGAAATATGTTTAGAAGCTCATTTCCCCTAACAACTTGCGGAAAATTATTTTGATTTAGAAGTAAAATATTCCATGATCAAAGGTTGATTGGATACATTAGGAGCTAAAGCATTTCCAAGGGAAAATCGAACCCATGGAAATCCTTGTCCCTTGCATTTCCAACTGTGGGGAGGCACTTAGCTTGGAAGGTGGGGAGCGAAATGGTGGTAAGAGTGGGAAAATATGCCACCAAGAGTTGCAAATAGAATATAATGATGTATAATAAGATATTGGAGCATTTGCATGATATAGTAATTTTTATCCTTGGATAACTAGCACAACTTAATGCTACAAACATATGGGAATAAGGTTGGATTACAAGTAAAGATATAGGCATGGTTGGGATACAAGGCCATACTAATCCAACTAGATATTGATGGCCATCCATCTACTCCACTGGCTCAAAATATAATCCTCCATCTTAGAAGTTTTTATATAGTTTTTCAGGTCCTAAACTTCTCGGGATGTTTTCAGGCCCTGAATGAATTTTTTTTTTATGTGGGAAAGGGCTTACGATATTTTTGAAAGAACAACCTAGGTCCATATAAAATGTGTAATTATTGGCTAGAACTTTCCAATAAGCAACCGAGGGTGCCAAATGGATATTGCATGCAAAATTTTGAAAATGGAACCAAGAAAGATTCTAATTTAATTTTCCCTTAAATTAAATTAGAAGAAAATTGTAATTCCACATCACATGACAACTTGTATGAGTTAAATAAGTTAGTTTGAATTAGTTGGTTCAGTTAATTCGAGTTTAGGGCCTAACTTGAGTGATGTAGAGTGGTTCCTAATTTATAGGATCCTTGGCTGAGTTTATTTTGAGTTGTAATTAATTAATTTAGTTTAACTGAGTTAAAGCTAGTTAAACTAGTTCCAAATATTGGTGGAACTAGTAGGAGGTCAGATGGTGGGGTGCCGCTTCATGTGTTCAATCAATTAACTGATCATTCACTCATAAATAACTTATGGATGTCAGATTTGAGAGTTACCTAGTTGATATTAGAGTTCAAGGGAAGTGTACTATCAGTTGTATAATTATTCGAATTGTACAGGTGGTGCATGCAGTTAGAAGAAGGCCTATGATGTATTGTGTATTTGTGGATGGGGATTTTCCTAATTAATAGGGTATAATTACCCAAGGAAAAAATGCAAGGAATTAGGGACTTTTGCAAGCCAAAATTTGGTTAAGTATTTTCCAAGGCTTGTCTAAGAAGTAGTGAGACATATAGAGATAGTGCAGAGGTTGCTCAGGCTTGAGAAAAGTGTTGTAATATTCTCATATTTTATAACCAATGCAATATATATATATATATATACACATACACACAACTGGGTTTTTAGCTGTGGCTTTCCCCAAGAAATCATTGTGTAATGTGTTGATTGAATTCTTTCTCTTGTATGCTTCGTGATTTCGTGATCGTTTATTGTTTCTGCAATTTGTAGAGTAGTTAAAAGTATATTGTTTTAGAAAATTACAATTAGTAGTTTGAAACTATAAGGAATTTCTACATGGTATCAAAGCTGAAATTAGAATAGAAGAGAAAAATATGAGTTTGTACTTGTAGGAGGAATGGGTTTTGAAGATATATTCTTTAGATCTAGCAGCAGGATCAGGATGTCGTTCTATGGTCCGAGCCTCGATTATGTCGTTGAGGGTAGCTCAAATTACATTTCATGGAGATATTGGATGGATGCAGTCTTGGAATACAACGAATTGAAGGATTTAAATGAGAAGCACATCCCAAAACCAGCTCCAACTAATGCACATGGTCTAGCAGAGTGGAATAAGTGCATAGAAAAAGCAAGAAGGATCGTACTGGAAGGAGCTCGAGATCATATTGTCTCTAACCTCCATTGTAAGGAGACTCCATATGAAATTTGGAAAGTCTTGAAAAACTTGTTGCAAAAAAGAAAGTGACCACAAGAAGCTGGCACTGAAGGAAAACCTTAGGAAAATCAAGATGGAGAAGGATGACACAATACCACAGTTTTTGACCAAGTTCACCTAAGGCCGGGATGAGCTTGGAAGTGTTGGTGTTATAGTTTCCGAAGATGATCTGGTCAACCTAACACTTCTGGGCCTTCCCAAGAGTTGGCATAGCTACCAAGATTTGAGAAATGGGAGGGAGAAACTACTAGAGTGGGAGCGATTGTGGTCCGACTTGGTGTAGGAAGTGTAACATCCTCATCCCACATCTACCCAATTAATCGACCAAATAGGTTAAATATGCGACATGGGGCAACTATAATGGGATTAAACCTCCTATTTTACCTTAAGGAAGTGGAATTGAAGGAAAAACATCAAACATACCTTCCACATTAGTAACAAAACTCTTAGCAGCCATCCAAACCACCCAGGTAATGAGCCCCTGGGTCCCACTGGGTTTTTAGACCATTAAACCCCCAGACACTCCCTTGATATGGGCAAGGGTGCGTATGGGAGGATCTAGACGCTCCCATATCATGGGCATGCATGCGTATAGGGAATTTTTTCCTCATACCTATGCCAACGTGCCCGGGATTGCAACCACTTTTTCAGGCCGAGAGCCCAGGTAGCCCAGAACGTCATGACACTTTTAGAAATGAAATATAACATCAAAATGATGATGCAAAAGCAAACACTTGAACAAGGACTTGAGTGGACCCCTACTAGCCATGACAAACATATCGTCAAACATGTTAAAAATATGTAATCTACAAGTTTAAATAACAGATCTGAGCACAAATGTATCATAATTATCTGAGAATCACTAAGAAGCATTTTTGCCTCATAACCTTAACGAAATTTCCATCTAATTGGTCATAAATACATTTTTCATTCATTTACAAATAAAAACATGATGAGAGCCATACATCATCACCATCATAAAACACATTCATAACTAGCATATAAACAACCGAAATGACGAGCACATAAAAACCATATAAGTCACATAATAGCAAGAACATTTACCCATCAATACAAGAGGAAAAAGCTCTTATTGCCATAAGAAAAATGCAAACAAGTCTGCGACTTCCACGTTCCACTCGACCATAGACATTTTTGAGCCAAATCTCTTTTCATCCAGTCACTCCCGTGCCATATTCCAAGCATGAATGTGGGATATCATAAAAATCATCAATCAAAACCAAACCAGGTCTTCCAAAGGAAAAAACACCTCAACCCTCAACAAATTATTCCACCTCATGGTCGGAAATCACAACCATCACCAGATTGGTCTCCACCTAAGCTGTCCAAGTCTCTAGAGAATTTTTTCCAACCAAGGCTTCCAGGACTAGTAACACAACCCTCAATTGCTATCAGGCTCCAATGCGTTTGTCCAAATAAATCTCCAGGACTAATAACTCAACCCACCAAGGGCTCCAGAGAATTTTTCTAACCAAGGCTCCATGATTAGTAACTCAAACCAAGCTGTTATAGGGCTCCAGAGCATTTGTCTAGCTAAGGCTCCAGGAACTAGTAACTCAACCCACAGCTAAAGGAACATGAGAACCACCCAGAAAAATAAAGAAATGAACCCAAAAAACCATGGCTATCCAGGAAATGGAAAGGCTAGGAAAATCCACTGTAAACCCAACAATCCTCCATGCCAATGACAGATCATAACCAAGAAATCACATGCATGTGCCATGCAAGCCAAAACTAGCAAGGAAACCATACATGCAACTTGATACCTGTAAAGTAATCCAACTGTAGCCACTGATCTCGCTGTCCCCTTGTGCTTTCTTGATTTCCTTTACCTTCTTTCTCCAAATCCAATGTATTCCACACTCCTCTAAGAAAAATCTAAGTGTCCAAGAGTATGGGAGAGGAGAAAATAATGAGAGCCATAAGTGAATTGAAAAAAGTCTGAGAAAAATCTTGCCAACTAATCCTCATAAGACTTTTTATCAATGAGGCCTATATTTTCTTCAATTTCCATTATTTTCCTTCATTTTCCTCCTCACATGAAACATGTTACATTTCACCTCCCTTTTCCCATATTTTAATTTATTTTCATAAATAAAATGCTTCATGTCTTTCCAAAGCCTTTGCCAATTTCCTTTAGCCATAATAAACCAAATGAGCACCCACTAAGATTTTTTTATCACCATTAAACTTGGAATAAGTGTCCCATGACCTTGGTCTTATATATTTTTTTACATGAATATTTTAACCAGGGTTGTTACAGAACCCTCCCCCTTGGGGGAACACACTCATCAATGTTCAATGATAGTTATAACAAAAAAAAAAAACATATTTCCTATGGAGCTTTATAACATAGCTTGTCTTTGTATTTACAATGAAAACCACTGAAACATGACAAACATACCGTTTACTGGAGCTTTATAACATAGCTCATTACAATATTTACAATAACAACCATATATACAACCATACTGTCTATGGAGCTTTATAAATCCAACTCGATACAATATTTACTATAAAATACACATAAATGTATGAACATTTTCTCAACTAGAAAATAAAAGGATACAATGCCTGCATATGCAATACGAGAATCTAGAGGGTCACACCTCCACCCTCAAAAGTAGTACCAAGGTTCACCTCCTTCCCAGGAAGTTCATAATCCACTATCAAAATCAAATGTGCATCCAATGTCCAATGCTAAAATCCTGTGCTATTGTTCTCTTAGTGAAAAATTATCGACTCATTGTCCTAGGGCACACTCCCAATGTGAATATGATTTCATTTGGAAATGCTAATGACAAAAAAAAAATCCATCCTTGACCTTCCATTCTCTGCTACATAGTCCCCTCAAGAAATCCAGTCACCCCCTTCCATTCAGTTTTACACCTTCCAAGTTCTGCTGGCACACCCATCCCTTGGAAGGGCTTCCTCGCATCTAAATATACAAAAAAAAAATCACATCGCTGCCTCAAAACCATCATACAGGTCATAACATGCTCATGGAAATCAATGGACACTATTGGGTACCAATGGCCTACAATGGCCCTGCTCCTAAAGTTCTTTACCAACATACTGTTGCATGTTCCAATTCCTTTTACTCATGTTTCTAGTTCTTGAAATCAGTTTCAACCACTCCAAACCGGGCATTGCATGCTTTCCTGTACGAAGAACATAATTTCCATTAGATTCAAAATAAATTGAAATAACTTCAAATCATACCTCATTGGTAGCTCATCAATAAGGTACACTTGCAACCTTGTTTAATTCCTGTCACAAGAAGTCAAGCTAACTATTTGATCAATCATCATGTATAAACATAACACATCTTCTTAGCTCAAAACACAACCATCACTGGTCAGAATCATGAATCACATGAAATCATCATTAACCATAATCATAAATCATATGTAACCATCATAAGTCAGAATAATAAATCAAATGCATAATAAAATTTAAATAAAACACTGATACTTATCCTTTAATCAATCCTTAGCTTCTACCATTAGGTTTTGTCCTCTCCATACACACACCAAATCAGTTTCCATACCCGAAAAACACCCACTGCCTTCTCTTCAACCACATACAAATACACATAGTGTGCATCACACACATACAACCACACATGACATATAACACCATACAGTACAAGCACCCACAAAGACATACAACACATATACCTACACCCAGTGTACGATACAACGTAATACATATGCCTACACCGGCATACAACACATACACCTACACCCAGTGTCCGATACAACATAATACATACACCTATATTAGCATACAACACATACACCTACACCCGGTGTACAATACAACACAACACATACACCTACACCCGATGTACAATACAACACAACACATATACCTACATCCGGTGTACAACAAAACACAATACATATACATATACAAAGTACAACACAACGAATACACATGTCACGATACCACAACTACACCATGCACATACATAGTACTGCATGCCCGCAACACAACATGTACAACATGCACAAAATACCACATGTATACCAGTACCATATGCACAACATGTACATGGTACCACCTGTACAACGTCTGCACAACATCACATGTACATGGCACCACTTGCACAACATGGACACAATACCAAGTTTACACTGCACCACCTGTACAATGTGTACACAACACAAGATGCACGATATGTACATGACATCACATGTACACAACACTACACTGTTAGGTCCCTATATTACTAGTGTAGTCCCTTATTGTTGTTAGTATAGCCCCCTTATTGTTATTGTTGTACCCTTGTAACCCCCATATTGTTATTATTTTGCCCTTACATTATTATTGTTAGGTCAACTAGGATTATATTGTGACCCCATGGAATCCTATATATAGAAGGAGGTTTTTTCATTTGTATCATAAAATAATTGTTTATTGATGTAATGTAAAGAAGGTTACCCCCTCGAAGTGGCTTGTTTCTAAGGCATTGATCTCTCTTTTCTTCTATTTTTCTGAGCTTTGGATTCTAGGGTTTCGCTGCTCCAAACAGGTCATCATGGAATTTTCACTATAAATTTATTTCTACGAAGGTTCAGAAGCTGAAATTATTATCATGTGAAGCCGAAATCCTGAGGAACCTCATGTAAAATTTTCAGATCTTTTTTCGCAATATTTGCGGAGATATGATCTGTGGAAGTTAGGGTTTTTTCAGGCTTCTAAATTTCATCTCAAAGATGTGACCGTGGGAAAATCATCATAACTATCTCTCTGAGTATCATATTGGAATTTTGTAAATAGTGTCTGAAAGTAAATAGACTGTAGTTTCCTGTGTATCAATTTAAGAGCTGAAGGAGGAAATAGTGACACGTGGCACTCCGTACAAGTTCGCTCTACTGAACCAATCCATAATTAGGTCATTGGGGCTACTACAAGACAAAATTTGAGATATTGAAGATCCAAAATCATAGAGATAATTCAGTTTCAATATCCAGCTCCTCAAAAGCAAGATAAAAATGTGTATTTGTTTTTTCAAATTGCATAAGTCTTGTTTGAAAAATCAGTTTGAAGTGATTCCAAGGCCATATTGAAGCATAGATATTATTATTGGGTTATAAAATTCCCCCTAAAAAGAATTCAACACCCATTAAGCCCTCAGAATACTCTACTATGACTCATGAAGATGAAGAAGTGCAACATGATATATCAAAATTACAAGAGCAAGTGCACCAAATTTCGCTCTCGCAAAGTGCAACAAAAAATGAAATGAAAGTTTTGAAGAAAGGTGTGGAAGCTAAGATGGATGGTTTGAAGAAGGGAATGGAAGATAATATGGACGGTTTTAAGAAACGCGTGGAAGCTAACATGGATGGTTTGAATGGTTTGAAGAATGGCATGGAAGACATGGAAGAAAAAATGGAAGGTTTGAAGGAAGGTTTGACAAAGTCGATACAAGAAATGATTCCTAATGACGAAAATATAGTAGACGAAATTCACGATGAGAAAAAAATAAATGTTAATCGTGATTTCATAAACTCAAATTTTGGATGGAAGACCCACCATATTCCAAAGATCGATATGAGGAAGTTTGATGGCAAGGATTCCGTAACATGGATACTACATATGGAGCAATATTTTGATCTCAATAATGTTCAAAACACACAAAAGGTACACATTGAAACTTTATATTTAGAAAAAAATACATTTGTATGGTATCGATGCCTTTTCTCCTGTAAAAAAAATTGTAACTTGGTAAATTTTTATGGAGGAAATGATAGCACATTATGAGGATAAAAAGAGCAAAACCTTATTTAGCCAGTTGATAAATCTCAAACAAAAGGGTTCAGTGGTGGAGCACATTGAGGACTTCCAAAAATTGAATATAAGGGTTACTGATATTCCAGAGGAACACATGATTGATGTCTTCATAGGGACTTTAAAGGATAACATACAACATGAGGTTCACGTTTGGGAACCTGATTCATTGGAGAAGGCATTCAGGTTGGCAAGAAAAAATGAAAGTAAAATTATGGCGACAAGGAAGTCTACCACTTACATCTATAAATATGGAATTGTTGCTACTCCTAGACTTCCACAACCTACGAGGTTGACACCACAACAATTGGAAGAAAAAAGAGCAAAAGGGGTTTTCTACAGTTGTGATAGAAAATACATTAAAGGTCATAAGTGTGCTGAGAAGAAATGATTTTACATAGATTTTGAAGAGGAGGAAGAAAATGAATAAGAAGCTTCAAAAGAAGAGGATATCCACCAGGAACCAACCCTAGAGAAAGAAGAAATGAGTCAGACAATATCATGTAATGCATTGGCATGAATTACCATTCCTCAAACTCTCAATATAGAAGGACATATCAAGAAGAAAAAGGTAATAGTGTTGATTGATTCGGGTAGTACCCATAATTTTATTCATTGTAAGGTAGCCAAGGAATTTAATTGCTTCCTATACCCAGCACCAGAATGTCAAGTGATGGTCGCAAATGGAGGAACTATAAATTGCTCTGGAAAATGCCATAATATCAAGCTAACCATTGGGGAATATGTATTGAATAGTCCAATGCTTTCCATTCCAATGGGAGGTGCTAATGTTGTACTAGGAGTACAATGGTAACAATCTTTGGGGACAATAGCTTTCAATTTTCAAGAACTTTTCTTGAAATTCTTTTCGGAAGGAAAGGAAGTCGAATTACGGGGTATCGGAGGGAAGCCAGCAAAGATAATAAGATATAATGTCATCACAAAGCCTTAGAAGAAAGAACAACGAGGCGTAATTGCAAAATTATGCTCACTAGAAGTTCCAACAACAAAATCATCTATTTCTTCAGATCTCCAAAAAGTCTTGGAAAATCATTCCAAGGTGTTTGAAACTCCCAAAGGACTCCCACCTATTCGTGATCATGATCATTCTATTCATTTGATTCCAGGAAGTGTTCCTCCAAACATCAGGCCTTACAGATATCCTTATGTTCAAAAGAGCGAAATTGAACATATGATTACATAAATGTTAGAGGCTAGTATAATTCAACCTAGTCAAAGTTCTTTCTCCGCTCCAGTAGTATTGTAGCACAAGAAGGATGGATCATGGTGCATGTGTCTGGATTATAGGGAGATCAATAAGCTCAGTATTAAAGATAAATTTCCCATTCCTGTGATTGATGAATTACTAGATGAATTCAATGGAGCAATTTATTTTACCAAGTTGTATCTTCGTTAAGGATATCATCAAATTAGAATGAAGACTGAAGATATTCCGGAAACAACATTTCGAACTCATGAGGGTCATTATGAATTTTTGGTCATGCCTTTTGGCCTTACCAATGCACCTTCTACATTTCAAGGGTTGATGAATTCCATTTTCAAACCCTTCCTTAGAAAATTTGTGCTAGTATTTTTTGATGATATAATAATCTACAACATGTCTTGGAAGGATCATGTTGAACATGTTGACAGGGTGCTCAAACTATTGCAGGAGAAACAATTATATGCAAAAACATCCAAATGTTTCTTTGGAGTACAAGAGGTGGAATATCTGGGTCATATTGTATCTCACGAGGGTGTTAAGGTAGACCCTAAAAAATTAAAGCCATTAAGGAATGGAAAGTCCCCACAACCATAAAGAAGTTGCGAGGATTTCCTTTGCTAACGTGCTTACCTCGGGGATAATTTAGGAGTTTACCTCGGCTCCAAGTTTGTTTACAGAATAATTTGGCCTCCTCTTTGCTCTCAAAAAATTGGAATCAATGTGAAAAATTTATCCGGAAAATATCTCCTCAATTTCTCCTACTAAAACCCCACTATTGGCTAAGATAATTTTGACTTCCTCAAATCTCTTTTCTAGAAGTCACTAGAGAAAAATTGATTTGTCTCAACTAATCCCGATTAATTAACCCATTTCCCTAAGTTAGACTTAGGAAAATAATTAAACCTCATTAATTAAATGTAAATAATACATTTTCACTTATATTTTTTTTTAGGTATTGGAGATATTTCATCCACTTGTTTCTCGCCTCATAGACACCATTTGAGACTAGAGCAGTTTTTTGAGGTACCAAAAATAACAATCCCTCTCAGTGAGGAAGGTGTTATCCATAACTCCCAACTTATCCCCGAGGTAAAAAAACTTTTCTTTACCCAAGACCTTCGTTAGAATATCCGCGACTTGCTAATTTGTGCAAATTGTACCTAAATTGATCTATGTTATAGATAGTCCCTGATGAAATGATATATGGTGTCGATGTATTTCAACCTATCATGAAACAATATAATCTTATAGAGTTTGATGCAACTTTGATTATCATAGTAGATAGTGGTCGAATCCAACCTCTAACCAAATAGTGCCACAAACAACTTTTGAAGTCATATAGCTTCACATGTAGCCATGCTCACTACTATGTATTTTTCTTTTGCAGAAACTAGCACCACTGACTGCTAGTTCCTATTGTACCAAGATACAACCCCTAGTCCAATACTAAAGCAACACCCTAAGGTGATTTTCAGTTCCATTGAACTATCTACCTAGTATACATCTATATACTCCATCGACCTGACACCATCACTTTGAATAAATATCAATTCATACTCGACTGTACCTTATATATATCATGACACATGCTTCATTGTTGTCCAATGCACCCTCTTTGGTTCAACCATGAACTTACTAAGAGTGTTGACCGTAAATACAATGTTTGGTCTTGTGTTGACCAGATACATAAGAGAGCCAATAAGTTATCTATACAAGGTGGGGTTAATTGCTTCCTACTCTGACGCATATATCTTCCTCCAATTGGTAATCATAGGATTAGACATGGGTCTACAGTCCAACATCCTAAATTTATTCAAGATCTCCATAACATATATTGCTTGACCAAGGAAGATCTCCCCATCTATCTACCATACCTCCAAACCTAGAAAATAATGCATCAATTCCAAATCTTTCATTTCAAACTCTACTGTTAAGTCCCTCATGCAGTCCTATATGAGCCTTAATGACCCTGTCATAAATAGATCATCCAAGTATAGCACGATAATGAGAGGCTCAACTCCTACCATCGAATAGTAGAGGTTCAATTCTGCTTCACTCTTCATGAAGCGCATCTACTGCAAGTAACTATCAATCCAACCATACCATGCTATGGGAGATTTCGTTAGTCCATATAATGCTCTCTTCAACTTGCATACATGAATGTACCTCCCATGCATCTCAAATCCCCCTAGTTGTTTGATGTCCACTACCTCTTCTATTACTTCGTTCAGAAAAGTCGTCTTAAAATATATCTGATGAATCTTCCATCCCATGTGTGCTTTTAGAGATATCACATCCCTAATGGAATTGTATTTGGACACTAGAGTGAATTTATCCTCATGGTTTATTCCCTCATTCTGAGAAAATACCTTAGAAATGAACCTAGCCTTATAATTTTCCACACTAGAATCTGCAACGTGTTTGATATTATAGATCCAATGGGAACCAACTACTTACCTATCCAATGATCTAGGTATAACATGCCACACATCATTAAATATTATGGAGTTATACTCCTCCACCATCACATCCTGCCACACCTGATGTTGTGCAACTTATTGAAAATTGAAAGGATCACTATCAATGAGCTCACTCATCAATTCCTTATACCCTGAATATCTCTCTAGCGGTATCCTATCCATAGTGCTCAATCTAGGAGCTCCCACAAACTCTTGCACATATCTCAATGTTTGTAGCACCTCTTTGTTCCTTCTCCCACTAGTGTTGGGTAGAGCTTCAAGATCCTTTGCCTAATGCTGCTCCATCTACTACAAAATCTCCTCTCCACCTATACCTACACTTGTATCAGTCACTGTAATTGTACTAGTGACTTGAGATTGAGATCCATGCTCATCCCTTGGAGCTTATGTTGGAAACTTGCAAAATCTCCTAATGGCTTTCTACTCTCAGAACTTCACGTCCTATCTCATGATAATCTTCCTACTACATGGAATGTAGATCCTATATGACTTGGATGTTTTGTTGTAGCCAATGAAATATCCCTTCTTTGTAATCGAATTCAACTTAGTGTGCTTATCATCTGGAATGTGACAATAAGCTATGTTGCCAAAAATCTTGAAGTGCTTGACTTCTAGATTTTTTCTTGTATATGCCACCTTTGGTGTCATCCTCCCCAACACCTTGTGTAGGACCCTATTATGAATGTATACTATTGTATTACATGCCTCTACTCAAAGAGATCTATGCATTTCCTCATCATGTAGAATTTCCATTGCTACTCCAACTAGGCGTCTAGTTCTTTTTTTGCAACCCCATTCTACTATGGGTTGTATGGAGTTGTCCACTCTGTCTTGATGCCCTCCTTCACACATAACTCCTTAAAGGCTTTATTAATGTGCTCACCTTGATTATCAGTCTAAATGACCTTTATCTTCCTCCCCGTCGAGTTATCCATAAGAGCCTTAAACTCTTGGAAGGATTGAAGAGTTCATCCCTTGTCTTCAAGAAGAAATTTTAGGTCTTCTTGGAGAAGTCATCAACGGAGGTCACGAAATACTCAGAACCTTTAAGAAATTTTGTAGAAAATGGGCCACATATATCAGAATGTATTAAGTCCAACAGACCTTTGGCTCTACTGTCACTCCTTCGAAACGTCGCCTTCACAAACTTCCTAAGCACGTACTCTCTGCACACATCATCACATTTTGTGCTTATTTATGGAATTCCTGTCATTGTCTCCGTGAGAAATTTGAGTTCTCCATGATGGATATGTCCCATCCTCCCTTGCCATAATTCTCCCATTTCTATGCTATTATTTCTACTCACTAATGCCTTTGGAGTGTCCAAATATAGTCGATATAACTTTTTGTTTCTCACCCCAATCTATTTCACTAGCTTCCAATCTTGGTGTTTTATGTACACCTTTTGTCCTTGAAATTAAACATCATATCCATTATCATAAAGAGAATAAAATAAAATCAAGTTCATTCCTAAACCTAAAACATTCAACACATCTATAACATGAGTACTTTTTCCTGACTCCCTTTGAAATTTAATTGTCCCTTTCCCAATTGAAGGGAATTTGGACTTATTTCCCACATGGATCTAGAATCCTATCTCCTATTCCTAGTAACTAGATAAGTATTCTCTAACCCATGTCATGTGACATGACACCTAATTTTTAATATACCAGACCCTTTTGGAGGTATTGCTAAATAAGAAAGCAATGAGAACAAACTCATCTGCAAGAGTCGAATATAGCTCATCTATATTCGCTGAAGCTATTGTCTATTGCTTCTTATTTTTCTTGTCACCATTATTTATATTCAGACATTGATTGACATAGTGTCCATGTTGATTGTAACCCAAACACTTGATTTTATTCAAGTCATTTTTCTTCTACCCCTTGGAGTTAGACCCTTTACTTAATCCCTTCTTGGCCTTGTTTTTTCCTGCTAGGGCCACATTCTCGTCATTCTCACGTTTTTGGGGTTTAATGCTACTAATTCCACTACAAGACTCAATCTAAGATCCTCATAAGTGAAATCATTCCACAAAATATCCTGACTTGGTAGTGTATCTCATCCATTTGTCACCTTAACAAATATATCCCACTACTTTGAGAACCCATTCAAGGTTGTTCTCATGAGTTCATCATTAGTTAATTGATCTCTAATAGTTTCTAACTCATCCTTGAAAACTCAAACTTTGGTGAGACAATTAACAACATTTTCTCCCTTATTCATCCAAATAATTCTCGGATTCTCTCCGAGAATCAAACTCCTATTCATGGTAGCATCTTGGAACAACTTTAGAAGGACATCCCACATCTTCTTTAATGTATCCAAATCTGTGATATGTGGAATGATATGATCCTTAAACCCATCTAGGATTATTCCCTTCAGCTTGGATTCTTCCTTCTTGTATGCAATGAGATGTGTTGGATCTATTGGTGCAACTACATTACTAGCCACATATTTTTTGAGACCATTATCTTCCAACAAAAATGAAATTCTGGTTTTATAGACACCAAAGTTAGAATCTCCATATAGGTTGTCCCGATCTCTTAATCCAACTGAATCCATTTCTAAAAACCCTCAGAAAATAACCAAACCCCAAATAAGCTGAACTCGGTTTTATAAACCCTCGATTTCTCTTCATGTGCTCTGCGCTGAGCATCTTCTGCCCTTAGATATATGCTTCACTAAGTTGCTTTGATACCATGTGAAAATTCTATTATAGTTACCAATAATTATTCTTCTATATTTATAGATTATTTTTCTTCTGTAATTGATTTACGACAAATACTGAATAAAAGCACAACTGCAAGTTCACCAAAAATAAATCACAATAATTGAGAAAATAATGCACACATAAAAAATTGGACACCAATATTTTTGGAAAAAATAGTCCTTGGAAAAGCCTTGGAGGGAAAACCAATTTTGTAGATAAGGTTTTTATTATTTCTTCAACAAATTGAGAATTACATAAACTGCTTGCTTGATAATGGAAAAGCCTCGAAAATTTAATTAATCTTCACTACTGACTAGATCAAACTTGAAAATTAAGAATCTTTGTCTACAATCAACTTGGCCTCTCCTAGGAGATTCACACTTCCTCCTACAACTCGCATTAGCAAACTGGAAATTCAAACTGGCTTTCTAAGCAGTTCGCACTGCCTCTAAGAAATCAATATCCTGAGTAATATTGCCTCAATAACTCGACTAACCCATTCACACTACCTCTAGAATGTTGTTTTGGCAACTGGAAACAAAAAAGGGTCTCCGCCAACTCACACTTGATAAACTGACTATTAGGCTTGCCTAAATCAACCTTCCTCTTACAAAAAAATTTGGCCTCCTCCTTACTTAGAAAAATGGAATCAATGTGAAGAGTTTCTTTGAAAGATCTCTCCTCAATTTCTCCCATTGAAACCTCGTTGCTGGTGTCTCCCACACTATCACTACAAACATAAACTTTTGAATTGTTCGAATGATCACCAAAACCCCCATTGATATCCTCTTATATTCTCTTGTTGATGAATCAATGACAATGATCTAATTCTAATCAATGGCTATGATCATTTTGACTTCCTCAAATCACTTTTCTAGAAGTCATTAGAGAAAAATAAAATTGTATTAATTAGTCCCAATTAATTAACCCATTTCCCAAGTTAGACTTAGGAAAATAATTAAAAATAGTTAATTAAATCTAATTAAGATATTTTCAATTATAAATTTTTTCTGGTATTGGAGATATTTAATACACTAGTTTTCCTAGCCTCATAGACACCATTTGAGACTAGAACACATGGACTACCTACAAAAACTAAAATGGGCCACACTATGACAAGAGAGGAATGAAAGTGTTCACAAATATATTTCATCCCTTGCGCACCTAGTTGGGTATCAAAGACACCAAATGAAATATGGTGCTCAAGTACTGTGATTATTTTCACATATACATCTAGACCCAAATGGAGTTTATGGACATCTCCTCACTTGGTGCGTCATACTATTGTGTTGCAAAATTGAGCAACAATTTAAACAGAAGAAGAAAGACTTTGGATCTGCGAACCCCTCACAGTAGAAGAAGGCCAACGACATATCTTGTAGAAATTAGTATACACTAAGCATGCATACATCCAGATTCCCCTGATCTCACAATATTTAACTTCTTGCAAAATACAGAATCATTCCACTGTTAATCTTTTGCGAAAAATTAATTGCAAACACATGTGAAGCATAAATAAAAGCAATCGCACATAACACAATTGTTTAACGGGAAATATTGAAGCTGAAAACCCCAACTATCATATATTATGTATCATGGAGATCATGTAACAATCTCACACAAAGCTTAGTACATCAAGCTATCAGTACAATCAATCATCACACACTAATTAGAAGAAATCTGCAAATCCATGCACTGATTTCTTGCCACATGATAACCTGCCTCCATTGTGCAATCCCTGCTGAAGAATAGCTCTGAATGAAGTCGAATTACCCTTGCCTTTACTGCGCAATCCTCATTGGCAACTCCAATGTGTGTGTGGTGCAATCAATGCATCACTATAGTCACAACGGATAGTCCATCTTGCCCTTTCACCTATCTCTCCACTGGGTCTGCACTGGAACTGACATGCACTGTAGTTAACTATTGTATTTTTCAGTTGATTAATGAGTTATTATTTGTGAATTAATTAACTAATTAATTCACTCCACTCTCACTAGTGTATCATTCAGTTAGACTATATACAACTAGCTCAATTGAGTTTAACTCCATTAATTGAGTTAAACTAAATACAACTCCATGAACTACTCTTCCAACTCTGTCATAACTTTTCCACTTCAGTTCTAACTGAGTCCTCCATGCATGAACCACCAGTAAACCCTAGGAATTGCGTAATTCCTTCAGTCCACTGATTTTCCAAATCTGTGCACTGAAACTAAGTGCTCCAAGAGAATAAGTTGTTGTTTATTGTCGGATTATTATTAAGAGCTAATAATAATCGACACTTCTATTTTTAGATCGACAATCTATAAATAAGCTTCGTCTAATATTCTAAAAATAGAATTTCATCTATTTTTCCAACTTGACCAACCATCCATAAATAACATCCTGCAACTTCTGAAATATGATCACCATGTCTAAAAATAGACATAGTCTAAAAATAGACTTGCGCCAAAAATAGCTTGCGAGCCCACTTAGTGAAGGCGACTCTTTTGATTAAGCTCATCATCTTGTTGAATCTCAAAACTCTCTCTCAACAAGATAGGGATTATCCTTCACCTCGATCTTGCCTCTATGGTATTCGAATTTGCTCCTGGTGAGCGCCTTCGTCAGAATATCTACATCCTGATCTTCTGTAGGAATGTACTGAAGCAACATGATCTTCCGCTGCACACAATCTCTGATATGATGATACCAGATATCAATATGTTTAGATCTATCATGAAACACAAGATTAATCAAGAGTTTAATGAAACTCTGATTATCACAATGTATCACTGTAGGATCTAAATGTGAACCGAACAAACCAACCAGGATCTTCCTCATTCAGATAACCTCACATGCAACTTGACTTGCTGCCATGTATTCTGCTTCCACTGAATTGAGTGCCACAGATATTTGTTTCCTACTGTACCATGAAACTATCGTAGATATGATACTGAAAATCCCTCTTGATGTGCTCTTTCTGTCTGTTGGGCTTCCTGCCCAATCTACATCTGTGAAGCCATGCAACTTCACCTCATCTGTGTGTCTGTACTATAACCATACTCAGATGTTCCCTTGAGATATCTCAGGACATGCTTGCCTACCTTCCAAAAGGGCTTGGTAGGCTTAACCATCACTTGTGAAAGGTGGTTCACCGCATAGCATATGTCTAGTCTTGTATTAACTAAATACATGAGAGAATCCACCAATTGTCGATAAACAATGGAATCCACTACCTTTGCCGATGTAGCATCCTCTTTCCTCCAATTTCCTGGAAGAGGAGTGTCGATAGGCTTGCAGCCTTGCATGTGAAACTTCTCTAGTATCTCCCGGGGAATACTTGCCTTGAGACACAAACAGTTCACCTTCCCGCTGCCATATTTCCAATCCAAGGAAATAATGAAGGAGGCCCAAATCCTTCATCTCAAACTCCTTTGAAAGATCTGCCTTGCATGAGCGTATCAACTGCTCATCACCCGTTAGTATTAAATTGTCAACATAAAGAACAATAATTAAAAGCTTACCCTCCACCACAATTTGGTACAGGTTTGCATCTGCCTCACTCTTGGTGAAGACAAGTCCAGTGAAATAGTTGTCGATCCGAGTGTACCAAGCATGTGGTGCTTGCTTAAGCCCATACAACGCTCTTTTGAGCCTGCACACATGCAACTCGCTGTTGTAGATCTCAAATCCTTCAGGCTGCTCAATGTACACTTCTTCCTCAATGATCCCATTAAGGAACGCAGTTTTCACATCCATCTGATGAATGTGCCAACCCATCTGTGCTGAGAGATCAAGGATGGTCCTTATGGAAGAATATTGTGCAACAGGTGCAAAGGTTTCTTCATAATCAATCCCCTCGATCTGTGAGAATCCCCTGGCAACAAATCCTGCCTTATACTTCTCGATGCTCCCATCAATAGCTTGTTTTACCTTGTAGATCCATCTTGATCCTACAACTGATTTTCCAACTGGCCTTGGAACAATATCCCAAGCACTGTTTCTGAAAATGCAGTCATTCTCCTCCACCATGGCATCTACCCATGTGGGCTCCTGCATTGCTTCTTCAAAAGAAGATGGCTCTATCATGATACACTTGCTCATCAGAGCCATGTATCCAGTAAATCGGTCAGGTGACTGTCTCTGTCTGCGTTGTGATGTAGGGACTCCTACATTCTATACCGCATCAAGCTTCAGTCTCTCAAATTTTGTGGTACGCTTTTTGCCTTGTCTGATGTTTGGTTCTGCATGAGTGGACTCCTCCACTCTGTGAATCTCCTCCTGTGGTTGATCCACATCTAGAGGCTCATCTTTGGGAACAAGAAGTTCCTCCTCTACATGCAAGTGTAGCTCCCTCTCAAGAGACAACTTCATGGCTTTCACCTCATTGAATTTTATATCCCGTCGCACCACAGTCATCCGACTATCTGGAAAATACACACGATAATTATGGGGTGTTTATGTGTACCCCAAAAATATCCCAACTTCTGCAGTCAGCTCCAACTTCTTCCTGGCATCCTTTGTCACATGAATGTAAACAAATAAGCAAAAAATATTCAAATGAGAAATATCAGGCTTCTTACCAGTAAAATCTTCTTTAGGTGTACTCATGCCAAGTACTCTATGAGGACAACGGTTCTGCACATAAACCGCAGTGTTGCATGCTTCCACCCATAAGTGCATCGGTAGGCCCTGGTCATGCAGCATTGCTCGTGCAGCACCCATGATCGTTCTGTTATTCCTCTCCACAACCTCATTCTGTTGTGGGTTATGAGGCGCTATGAGTTCTCTTCAAATTCCTTCTTTGCTACAAAAGTCTTTGAATTCACCTAAGATGTATTCACCACCATTATCGCTCCGTAGAGCTTTCACTTGCTTCCTTGACTCCTTATCCACCAATACTTTGAACTCATAGAACTTTGAGAACGTTTCGCTCTTCTTTTGCATGAAGAAGATCCAACATCTATGAGAATAGTCATCAAATATAACATAATACCTGTGTTTTGCTGTTGAAGCAACCGAGAAAGGTCCACACACGTCTGTGTGAATTCTCTCCAGGATCACCAAAGCACGGTTCTCCTTCTCATGAAAGGTGGTCTTCTGTTAGGTAGTACATCCCTTGCAGCCAAATGTGTTGTGCAAGAATTATAGGAAGTCTGAGTGACTCTAACCGTCTTCAAAGCGCCATGGTGAAGATGGCCCAATCTCCTGTGCCATAATTTGCCCTCATCCCGGCTCACCACTTCTTCTGCTTTTCCCACCATTGCAGCGCAGCCATCTACCTCCAGCTTGTAGATATTCTTAACTCGAATCCCTATCTTCTTGGTTTGACACGTTGTTTTATGTTGAAGGAAAGCTTTTCCCTCACTGAAAACAACATCATAACCTTTGTCTTGCAACATTGAGACCGAGACCAAGTTCTTATTCAGACCTGGAACATGCATAACATCTTTCAACAAGAATGGATTACTGGACTCCCTCTCAAAGGTAATGGTCCCAATGCCGGTCGCACTGTATCTACCATCGTCGCCCATCTCTATATACATCTGGAGGTCCTTCTCCTCCAAGTCACTAAACAACTCCTTGTCTCTCGTCATATGGAAAGACACACCACTATCAAGATACCACACCGTTCCCATATAGCTTGAAACCAAGCATGCGATCAAAGAGAAATCAAGTTCAAATTGTGAGGCTAAGGCCTCTCCAGCTGCAGCTCCAACAACCTTCTTGTTCTTCTTCTTCTGTGGGCAGTTAGTGGCGAAATTCCCATGTTCGTGACAATGAAAACACTTCACCTTGGACAAATCCTTCTTCTTGCCTTTAACTTCAGATTTTGAAGGAAATTTCTTCCCCTTCCCTTTCCTTGCTTTGGAAGCCAAAGCGCAATTCTCTTCATCTTCATTCTTTGATGAAGATCCATCCGTGGTACCCCGCCTTATCTCCTCTTGCACAAGATCCGACAAAAGTCGTTCCCATCCCGGCAATTTCTCCCGTCCATTGACAGAGTCTTTGTAGCTATGCCAACTCTTTAGAAGCCTAAGGAGACCCAAGCTCACCAAGTCTTAATCATCAACAATAATCCCCACACTTCCCAGTTCATCTCTACAGTGAACAAAATTCATGAGATATTTTGGAATACTGCCGCCCTTCTCCATTTTTATTTTTCTGAGCTTGTATTTCAGTGCCAACTTCCTCTGGTCGCTGCTGCTTTGGAAAAAATCTGTCAAAGCCTTCCACATTAAGAATGGAGTGGCTTTCTCATGAAGGCTGGACACAATATGGTCCTTCACACCTTCCAACATAATTCTTCTTATCTTTTCTATCTTCTTTTTCCATGCGTCAAGTAATGCAACATCGCTAGATCTCGGCTTAGGAACATCACTATCGATGAACTCCTTCAGTCCATTATCCTCCAGCACCGCCTCCATCCTATCCTTCCAAGCTATGTAATTCGAGCTCCCATCAAGGGCATACTCCAATCGCAACCAATTGAAAGACATTTCAATGTATACTGAACTATCGCACCAAGAATTTTATGAAGCAAATTCAAATTTTCCACCAGCACAAACTCAACAATTCTTCACAATTGCAATCTTCAAGAATTAACACTGCTCCGATACCATGTAGAAATTAGTATACACTAAGCATGCATACATCCAGATTCCCCTGATCTCACAATATTTAACTTCTTGCAAAATCTGAGAATCATTCCCTTCATTGTAACATTTTGAGAGGAAATTAATTGCAAACACATGTGGAAGCATAAATAAAAACAATTGCACATAACACCGTTGTTTAACGGGAAAGCCTGAAGCTGAAAACCCCAACTATCATATATTATGTTTCATGGAGATCATGTAACAATCTCATACAAAGCTTAGTACATCAAGCTCTCAGTACAATCAATCGTCACACACTAATTAGAAGAAATCTGCAAATCCATGCACCGATTTCTTTCCACCTGATACTCTGCCTCCATTGCGCAATCCCTGCTAAAGAATAGCTCTGAATGAATTCGAATTACCCTTGCCTTGACTGCACAATCCTCATTGGCAACTCCAATGTGTGTGTGGTGCAATCAATGCATCACTATAGTCACAACAGATAGTCCATCTTTCCCTTTCACCTATCTCTCCACTAGGTCTCCACTGGAACTGACATGCATTGTAGTTAACTGATTTATTGTTCATTTGGTTAATGAATTATTATTTGTGAATTAATTAACTAATTAATTTACTCCACTCCCACTAGTGTATCATTCAGTTAGACTAGATACAACTAGCTCAACTGAGTTTAACTCCATTATCTGAGTTAAACTGAATACAGCTCCATGAACTACTCTTCCAACTCTGTCATAACTTTTCCACTTCAGTTCTAACTGAGTCCTCCATGCATGAACCACCAGTAAACCCTAGGAATTGCGTAATTCCTTCAACCCACTGATTTGCCAAATATGTGCACTAAAACTAAGTGCTCCAAGAGAATAAGTTGTTGTTTACTGTTATATTAGTATTAAGAGCTAATAATATTCTACACTTCTATTTTTAGATCGTGATCAATAAATAGACTTGGCCAATATTCTAAAAATAGAATTTTATCTATTTTTCCAACTTGACCAACCATCCACAAATAGCATCCTACAACTTCTGAAATATGATCACCATGTCTAAAAATAGACATAGTCTAAAAATAGACTTGCGCCAAAAATAGCCTACGGGCCCACTTAGTGAAGGCGACTATTTTCACTAAGCTCATCATCTTGTTGAATCTCAACATCTCCAAATCATAGAACAAAGGACAGAGCCAGGGTGAACCACTCCAGGACAACCCATCTAAGTTGCAGCAAAGAATGGTAATGGGAAGACAAAGAAAGACATGGGAAAGTGACACGAGTTCCACAAGAGCCCCTCTCATAGCACCAATGAATGCCATTCAATGAAGTGATTAATGGCCAAGTTGAAAGCCCTAGAGTTTGATTTAGGTTCTCTTTTTCAAACCTACAAAAGGGGAAGTAGATCATTGATGTAGAATCCAACACCATTGTTTCCACCAAAAAGGTATAGAAAAGTGAGCATGAAGATTCAGAGGAAGGTAAGCACCTCTTTCACTCACAAAAGTGGGTGAAGGGTGCTCCACAACATTTCATTGTCGATAGTGGAAGTCAAAATAACCTCATCTCAATAGAGGTTGTCAAGCTATTGGACTTGCTGACAACACCACACCCATAGCCATACACCATTGAGTGGATTTGATAAGGGCGATATCTCTATATTAGCCATCAACGTCGTCTGCTCTACAACATGTTGGCTTGCAAAGAGAGCCCCTACATTTTGACTCAAAATAAAGGCACCCCCACTACAAATTTTTGAAAATTTTCCTTGATGGGTTGATAGATTCTCTTAGGTTTGGTCTCGTCTTGACACATATCACATTTTTATCCTTGGTCTTATTACTTCATTGCTTGGCCTTGTGTGGTTTTCCACAACATTTTTGTGTAGAAAGGTATTGATAGTTCCCTTCACCTCTTCCACACCACTTCAGATCATATGAAGTTGCCTTGATTTTGAGCCATCCCAATAAATTTATTTGTTGAGCTTATTTTGATGGCTTGCAAAACTTTGGTACATTCCCTTGATAATTTCAAAGCTTGACGACTTTCGTCATTTAAACATCTTACTTTGCAATCTCTCCTTTATGTTGTTTAGCAATATTATATAACTTGACTTTCATGTAGCATTATACTTGTCTCTTTATAAACACCACATATTTAAAAAAAATTAATACAAACATAACATCTAAAAATCTAAAAAAAAAGAAAAATATTGAATAATACTATGTATTTTTTTTTATTTATACATGTAATGTAATGTAAAATAAATATTAAATATAATATAAAATTTTATGTATATAACACAATACAAAATATTATCTATATTGAAACATCAATATTAATTAATGTCACCTTTTATATAGTTGTAATTACTTGGAATTAAACCTTTTTATAAACTCACCATATCTATTTTTTAATTATTTGGAATTATATATATATATATATATATATATATATATATATATATATATATATATATATATATATATAAGGTTATGCACAAATGAAAGTTTTATTATATGCATTGTGGGTTATGCACACATGAAAACAAAATAACATGTATATATGATATGTATTATAAATGCAAAACTCAAATATTAAAAATATTTAAAACAACTTAAAAACATGTAATCAATAACTATAAACAACAAAAAGGAATAAGGGGACAAATTTAAAAGTTCCAACTCACATGATTTATAACCAAATTTAAACACCAACCACCATAAACTAAAATAAGCCAAGCAAGTTTATTAAAGAAAACAACAAGAGTTTTAGTATTGTGTGTTTTATATTAAGCCAAGCAAGTTTATTAAAGAAAAACAACCAGAGTTTTAGTATTGTGTGTTTTATATTATTTATTTTATATATATTTTAAAGCACATGAGACTTCTTTTGTTTAGTACTCATACAATAATTATAAAATTTTTGGAAGGTTTATGATATAAATTAAAGGGAGTAATTTTTAAATGTGATTTTTTAAAATTTTTAATAATTTTTTAATTTGAATTTAGTGAAAAAATTATGATTAAATTATGATTTGTGTAATTTAAACTAGTTTTTTATTATTATATATAAATTCAACATCATCAAAAACTAGCAAAACACTTGAACTGTTAAAAATTCAACTATCGAACTTGTAATTTCAATAAATCTTTACTAAATTCTAAATAAATTAAATAAAAAATAAAATAAAAAACCTTCCAAAAAATTATACTAATATATTACAGTATCACCCACTTTAAATTTACAATATAATATAATAGAAAGTAAACACGTATTTATTATTAAATTATATGAATAATAATTAATTTTATTTTTAATTATTAATAATAATTGATTATTATATAATTTAATCAATTAAATTAACAATAAAAATATACATATATACACCACAATTTGTTAAATTAATTACCATTATATTAATTAATTGGTTAATTAGTTGTATAAATATATTAAAGAATTTATAAATAAATAAAATAATAATAAATAAATAAATAAATAAATAAAAATTAATTAAATTAAATAAATAATGGAATATTTATTTTTTTTAAAGTCAAACTAGCCGTTATCCTAATGGCTAGTTGAGCCATTTCTACATCTATTTATACTTAATGTTTGGATCTGATCTCTCACATAGTCCTGATGATGAACCACACTGGTTGGTTCGAAACGCATCGACCACGTTCCTGTGCATGTGATTATTATCAAAAAAATTTCTACTAATTTATATGATGGATCACAGAAGTTTAGATTCCAAAAATACATATTAAAAGATTCAAATACCTCTTTGTTATTATCTGTTTGTGCACATGGTGCGAACTTTTCATGTTGGTTCAACATGAGTGGGCCCTAACGTATGATATGCTTTGCATACAACGGTTCTCGGCGTTACACATTACCTGGAGGTTAAATGAAAACAATTAAAAAGAAATAAACTTCGAGGGCAAGCTCGTTTACAAACAAAGTTAAGGGACGAGAAGTATTTGATAAAGAAAACGAGTGTACGCAAATTGAAACCACGTAATGTATTTAAAAAAAAATCATTATATAAAAATGAAACGAGGATTCTTGTAGGATTTTCATGACCAGATCCGCTAGTTCCACACAATTCTCTTTATATTTATGATCGTTGGATCTGCACCAAATTTGGAGCTATTTTGAGATTTAATGCTAGAATTGGAGTGCTAATCTGGAGTGCTAATCTTCGTCATGACCTAAGGTTTGTCGAATGTTTCGAAAACCTTCATAAGATTAATGGACAAAATTTTTTGGTCTTTCACTAATTTTTTTGTGATTTATATTTAGATGATATCCTCATTTTTAACAAGAGTTGGGTAGAACATTTGCAACATATTAACCAGGTCATTCACACTGTGTGTTAAATTGGAAAAACTCTTTTTCGACATGAACAAGGTCTAATACCTAAGGTTCATTATTGATGAGTAAGGTGTGCATGTGTATCCAGTCAAGATCCAAGTCATTCGGGATGGGCGAGCACCAAGGAGGGTCTTTTGGAATGGTTGGTCACGACCTTTGGTTTGTCGAATGCCTTGAAAACTTTCATGACACTGTTTGACAAAATCTTCTGGCCTTTCACCATTTTTTTTGTGATTTATATCTAGATGATATCCTCATCTTTAGCAAGAGTTGGGTAGAACATTTGCAACATCTTAACCAGGTCCTTCACACTCTGTGTACTAAATTGGAAAACTTCTCCTTCGGCATGAACAAGGTCTAATAAATAAGATTCATTATTGATGAGCAAGGTGTGCATGTGTATCTAGCCAAGATCCAAGTCATTCGAGATGGGTCAACACCGTCGACTCTAATAGAGCTTCGTAGCTTCTTGAGCTTCGCTAACTTCTATGGAATATTCATGTTGGGTTTCTCTTATATCACCTAAATTTTAATTCGAGTGACCAAGGGAGGAGATAAAGTAATGGTTTTTAATCTTAGTCACAACATAAGGCATTCAATAATATGAAACACCACCTTTGCTCTACACCAATCCTCTCCCTGCCAGATCTGCAAGAGCCTTTTGAGATGACAGATGCCTATGACTTTGTTATTGGTGCACTCCTCACTCAATAAGGAAATTTGATGACCTATCACAATGTAACACTCTCTAACACTCTCTGGAGATACCCCACCTACAATAAGGAGATGTATTCCATTGTGTAGACTTTCCAACGATGGAAGCACTATATTCTGGGGAAGGATATGATCATCCAAATTGATCATAGGCCTCTACAATTTATTCAGACACAAATGAAGTCACAAAATGATCACCATAAGAAATGGTCCACATACCCACAACAATTTCATTTGAACATCAAATACAATAAGGATAGCACTAATCATGTTGCATAATTCCTTATTTGGTCTCCAGTTATGGCGCTAACCAAAGTTCTTAACTCTTATGGACACGAGTGCTCTGGGTGGCCACAATTATACAACAATGATTTGTAATTCACTGCCACATACCAAATGTTGATGGTAAACAAGCAAGTTCCATACTTCCACCTCCAAGATACATTTTGTGCTATCTGGTTTTTCCTTGTGTTACTTCAAGCGAATGTTGGAGAGCTAATCTGGGAGGCCCATTACAGTCGGTTGGTAGAGCACTTTAGTGTTGAGAAGAAAATAGTTGTATTTCAACAATATTTCTACTATCCAAAACTTCAAAAGGATGTCCAACGATATCAATCATGCACCAACCATGTCATTGCTAAACCAACCATAAAAATTAGGGGTTTTACACTCTACCTACCCCAGATAAGTTCTACATGTCAATCTCCATGCATTACATGTTAGCTTTTCCATCCATTAAACATGGAAATGACTGTGTGTTTGTGGTGGTTGACCAATTCTCTAAGATGGCCATTTTGGCATTGTGCAAGAAGAGGTTCATAGCTGAAGCCATTGCTAAACTCTTCTTTGAGCGTGGTTGGGTTCATTTTGGTCTACCTTAGACCACTATTTTAGATAGGTACAATGGGTTCCTCAACACCTTTTCATCCATTGTATGGTGTCTCATGCATACCAAGTTGACCAAATCGAATTCCTTTCATCCCCAATAAAAAAGTACATAAGTGGTCAATGAGATGATTGTGCATATCTTGTGCACGTATTAAATTTGAAGCACCTGTGCACATGGGATGAAAACTGTACATATGTTCAAAATAGCGATATCAGAGCCCTCCATAGCTCTATTGGCCATAGTTCCTTTCAAGTGTGTTTGGTTTCAACCATGGTAGCTATGCTGATTACATATTCATTGACCGAGTCCTTCAATGCTCAAATCAAGGCAAATAGGGTTGCCAAATTTGTTGAGAAAATCCTACAACTCCAACAACAGGTCCATGATATCTTGCAAAAATCCAATGGCAAGTGCAAGAAACAACATGACCAACAGAGGGTTCCACATACGTTACATGTTAGTAACAAGGCATGGTTATACTTACAGAAATAGCACCTCACAAACGCCAATAGGAAGCCCATATCACTCTGATATAGCATGTACACAATCACAAAGGCAGTGGGTCACAATGCTTTTGAATTAAGAATTTACCCCATTCCTTGAATTGCATGCATTTTTCAATATGGATTTGCTTTGACCATATTATCCACCACTATTAGACACCTTTGAGGAAGTTAAGCAATTCCCCCCATAGGGATCAATCCTAAATGCATTGAACATCTTACAATGGATCAAGTCATTAACACCAATACAAATTATACCTATTGTTATATCCTAAAGACAATTCTTGGCTAGGGAATCAATGCATAGGCAACATTATGATAGGTAATCTTAGCAAAATGTGTTGTTAGAAAGCAAAATAAGAATGAAATACATCCAAATTCTCCCAAAAATTCATTTTAGGAACTCAACAAACTAATTACTAAGTTTACAGATCAAATACTTACAAAGAATGATAAAAGATATGAACAAAGCTTTAACTTCTTGGGAAATTGGGAATCCTAGAAATCAAATTAGAAGAATAAGTGTTAATGATTAAGACTTTGGAAAATGGTGAATATGCTCATATGATATTTGAATATATATTTCTTGAAAACCATACAAAATCATAGGTGTATTTAAAATATGTTGAATACATTTATACAACTTCAGGCAGATTTAATTACAAAGACGGCTTGTGCATTTTTCTGGATTTTATTAATTTGCTTCAAATTCGTAATCAAATTCGTAATAACATATAATGGAAGAGAAATATTGTGAAAATAAAAACATACAGATACAACGAGATACAAATGATCAGGAATTGGAATCTTTATTGATTTCTTCAAAGTAGTTTCAGTGCATCCAATACAATATGCAAAAATTTCCCACATTCAAACACCTTTTTTGGATAACTTTCTCCTTTTTAAAAAAAATGAAATTACAATTGCTACAGTCACATATGGTAACTATCAAACTAAAGCAACTAAACACAAAACATCATTTGTAAACTATTAAATTAAATATAGTTATATAATAGATCCCCGGTGTTCGAGCATGACACATTGGTGAAGCCCTTTGAGAATTTGTTGAGAACATATCTTCTGAGTTAGACTACAAATTGCACCGTATGGTTCCATTGGTCACTTGTTGGATAATGACAGTCAACCACTCTCTTAAAACCACATCTATATTAGTATATTTTTAATAGTTTGGTTTTATCCAAAAACAAGTTCTTCAATTGCCACCACAACTGTAACTCCCTTTGCAATTTTTCAAAAAATTACTTTGCTCTTTAAGCCTTCACCACAACCTATCATCTTGTTAGGTTTTCATTTTTCTCTATACAAAAATTCTAAATAAGCCTCTTTAGGCAATAACTTATCATACCGATCCCAACATGAGGGTAAAGATAATTGCACCAATTTCTGAAACTTATTTGAAAACATTATAATATTCTTTTGCAAGGATTTGCAATTATTTTGAGCTTGATTTGTCAAGGATCTATTTGTTAATACTTTATTTGCATCCATGACTAATTGTGTTTGATCCTCTACACCACTTACCTTTAACTTCTTCCAAGTTCTTGTATTCACAAACTTTACAATTTTTGTGGCCACTTGGGGCATATCACCTAGATCCCCTTTAATCTGTCTAATGACATTCTCAGTCTCGCGAACCATGTATTTCTCATCTACAATTAATTTGATTTATTCCCATATTTCATTAATCTCATAGATCACTTTATCCCATATTAGTTGTTTTGCTTCAATAAGTGGCAATTTGTGTGTTGAGTGAACTTTTAACCTACTTATTTAAGCCCATAATTTCATTTTCTCTTCTTTTATTGTTTTACATAATTTTCCTTTTTCTAGAGCTCTTGTCTCAAAATATCATTTCCTTAGTTTACTTAAGAAAGCTTTGTATATCTATCCAATTACACTTCTTCCGGGTTTACGCTGGATAATGCTTTGGTTAATTCATTAGAAGCATCTCCAGGTACTGTTGGTTTCTCAGTAGTCTAATTAGTAGAAGAATATGGTGGCACAAAGAATATCTAACTTATTTTCACTTGTGTAAAGTTTTGAATATGTTCCTCGATCTATTGAATTTCTTTATTTCTTTATATTATAATTGATAATAATATTTTTTTTTCTCTTTGTGACTTGGAACAGCTCGGGATTTGGATATTTTTTGTATTTGGAACCTATAATATTTTCTTCAAATCTTGCATTTCTACTTCGTTTGACTATATAAGGGCTTTCAATGGTTTTGCATCATTGATATCTACTTGTAATTTGGTGATCCACTCCTGCAATTCTTCTATCCTCCTCTATTTTTCCCTGGAAGAAACTCTCTCTTGATTCAACTGATTTGTGACCTTAGCCACCAAGAATTAAGCTTTATCTATGTCAATGTTGTAGTAGCTAAATCATTGTATATCATTTTAGTAGATTTCCCATGTAAATCAATCTTATCTTGAATATTAGTGTCCTTTAGATTCACAGAAATATTAATTTCCTAATAATTTGGATTTGTTTGCACAATTTGAGACTTTGGCTATATATGAGCTTATATTAGCTAATTTTTCTAAAATTCCATTACAGAAAGAATTTTTTTTTGCTAATTGGTATTTGGGTTTAACAATTCATTTTCCTAAATTTTCCACTGAAGAAGAAATTGCTTAAGGATTCAAAAATTCAAACTTAAAATTAGGTTTGTTAGGGACGACCTTTCTTGCTGGATGATTAGAGGTTTTAGTTTATAATAGTGACTCTATTGTTGTATCTACTTGTTCAATCTCGAGCATTTTGGTAGACTAATATTCTGTTTCATTTTATGATTTTTTTGATCTGGTTCTTTTCATGTTATTTTCCTTAAGGAGTATCAAGGACTATATCTTATTTTTCAATTCAAGCTTCAATATATGTTTGTTCTAGGTCTTCTTCATCTTTCCCATGCATCCCTATTAGCCAATCTCTCTTTCGCTAATTGACTATGATGTTGATAGGGTCCTCCAAAGGATTTTAATATCCTATTAGAAATTATTTGGTGAGGATCAAAGGCCTAGACCTTACCTTTTGAGAATCCCATTATAGCCAACATTTGGTCTATTATTTTGAAGTCTTTCGTAAAGGGCCCACTTCCTAATTTAACATGAAATCCACTTCTTGATTTCTTGAAATGAAATGTATAAATTCCAAATTAATCCTTTATCTGATGTAGTCTAGAACACAAATTCCGATTGGAAGAAAACACATGCAATTGATAAGGTGGAAATAACGCTCCATAAACTCTAAATTTTCTATAGCCTTTGAATGAAAACTAGTCTTCCACTCTAGTGTATTTTCAAGATTTGTTTAATCTATGGAAAAAACCTTGGCAAGAGTTCATAAAAAGTAAATGAGAAAATTATATACATGAAATGATTCAAATATTCTATAAACCCCTGGTTCTTCTTCTTCATCATCACTATAGAAGTTCAATGTATCATTGATTGCTACTGATAATTAGGGATTTGCACTTGCAATTCTAAATCTGTAAATTTGTTGACCTGCAAGAACAAAATAGCATAGGCCAGAAAATATGGATATTTGAAATATATAGTTTCTCTTAAATGATCTAGTTGGAACATAAGTACATCATAAATGTAATTATCTAGGTCAAAGTAAGCTCTAGGTTTTCTTGTGAGGGAAAGAGAGATGAACGACTCTAATGTACTCTCATTAACAATCTCTACATCATAAATACCTAGAACACAAGAAATGGAAACTAAAAGATCACACGTAAGTTTTGAAACTAGATTTAATGGAAAATTTGATGTCAATTTAGGAATGTGATTTCTAGGGGGAAACATGGACTCAATTAGTGATTTATTTTTTTTCTTATGATTACTCTTTATACAATTTACTTGCACTTTCTTCAATTAAAACTTGAGGGTTTTTAATAGGTGGAAAACATAACATAATTTGAATTGAATTGGGGGAAATGTGAGCTATGACATGGTATTCCTTTGAAATAACATCACTACTACTAGACACAAAAGAAATCTTGCACCAACTGATAAATTGGAGAAAATTGCAGGTTTGAGGGATGGTGACAAACCTCAAGCCAAATTCTCAAATTTGGAAAGAATTTACAGAATGGATAGGGTTGGAAAACATATTTTCCCATACTTGGTACAAGTCGATTTACAATAAGTGTCAAACACATATCCTTGTCTATCGATTAGAGGAAAAATATCAAAATTTATAGTATTAGAAGATGCAAATTTCAAGTCTTAGCTTTTGTAATTTTTTCCTCTTTTTTTTTAACATGTAAATAGGAATTAAACTACTCAGAATTTTTGAGGAAGTTTGCTAATTTGGAACTAGAGGTAGTTTGCAGGGAGTTACTTTAATTATGGAATTGGTAAATCACTTAGAGGCTGTTAGTTAACTTTATTTCACAAGAAAAATGAACTTATTTTATGTCTTTTCATCTTATCATTATGCTTCATTTAGTTAGGCACAAATTTCAAATATTTTAGTGATAGCAACAATGCTATCATGTTCATGTACTGCTGACTAAGAAAACCATGTTATTCCTTCACATTGAATGGCATTTTAGTGCTCTTGACTTCATCAATTTTCACATGCATCCATCATGGCCATCTATTCATCTTTGAGATCCCTAATACATCATGCGAGGTAGTCCTTGGAAAAAAATTTATCACCTTTATGGTTCCATGTCCCACCCCCTTTGCTAGTTTGTGGTTTTGGGGCAGGAGACCCCACAATGAATCATCTTTGTTGATATTTGATCGATAATATTTTGATTAACATTTTTGTGGCCCCATCACCTTCTCCTCCCTCATGCTAAACTTCAACCTACGGGGGGGGGGTTTCTGCACTCATATCTCCATCATTCGATCACGTGCCCCACAGATCAATGGTAGTGCTATCTTTACTGTTGCACCCTTTTCTTTGTGCTTAAATTACTCAACCTTTATAATGTTAAGTGGCTTATTTCAATGACATACATTATATTCCTACACTTAAACTTTAGAAACACCTCCTATATTTTTTCTTTTCCATGCTATGTATAATTTTATATTTTTATATTTAAAAAAAAAATTCTTCTGTTACAACATCAACTTCAACTGGGGATTTTGATTTTTGCGAGACACCAAGAACCATAGATTAGTGCCTTCACCTTAGGCTTGGAGTCTCTGCAATAATGTATGAATTGAAAAAATAATGATGATCCTTTAAATACACTATTATATAAAATGGTGAGATATTGGCTATTCAATACTGAATAAAATGTTTCAGATACTGGCCATTGACAAGAAAATCTAGACATTTTCCTTCGAGATTATTCAAGAATAATTTGTTGTTGCCTTGAGTAGATGCAATTTTGAATGGCCCAAAACATAAATGGTAAAGTTTCCTGTACTCCCCTTTGTCTTCTCGTCTGCTATCCCATCTAATAACTAAGTCACCAGGTTTGAAATATTTGTCCTTTTCTCTTCTGTCAAAAATCCGTTGCATATTTTCTCTTGTATTTCTTCAATTTTCCCTTAACTTGCTTGCTATCATATTGTAATTCAGGTAATTGATTGATCCTCTTGGTCATCTCATTTGGATACTCATATTAAAATTGTAATAGCTTAACAATAGGAAAAACTAGTTGAATAGGATAAACAACATTTATTCCATGCACTAATTCAAAAGGTGACATACCCATATGCCTTTTGGTTGAAAATGTATTTTCCCATAGTGCATACTTTAGCTAAGAATCCTAGTTCTTCTTGTTTTAAGTTAAGGCCTTCTTAATAATTCTCATGAAACTCTTGTTAGAAGACTCATCAACACTGTTGTTGTGGATTAGTCGCATGGGTGTACGAAATCGCATAAGCTTAGAGAGTGTGGCCTACTCTCTAAACTATTGGTAACAAGAAGAAAGTGGGGGAACTCAAAAGCATAAAACTTAATGGAACTAGTATGCTGAAGTATGCTCTGGTTAAACTAAAACTAAAAAACACAAATATATAGAAGCTATATAGAGAGTTCCAAACAATAATAATGCAAATGATGGCTCGATGGCCTCTTCTTATTAAATGTTCGAAATGGAGAAGAAATTTTACCCACTTGCCAAAGGGCACCTAGGCAATGGCTCTAGGTCCTGATGCAAGGATGTTGCCTTCCAAGCTCTGCCTCTGATGTAGTCTCACTCTCTCTCTCTACTGTGGTGGAATAAGATGTTGGGTGGCCAACTATCGAGTCCTCTTTAGCTCCAGCTCCGGGTCACACAAAATGTTGGTGTTGCTTGGGAAATTTTGGCCAGCATAACCTTGTGATCACCATTTGTTCATCTCTTGGTGGGTTTATATAGGTGAGCTTCAAATCCTCCTTCCCTCCCTTGGTACATGATGGATGGTGGCCCAAGGGAGAGGTGTGATTCCATTGTGTGCTCAAATATTCTTTTGTGTGCTCACATAATGTCTAAGGAGGCGTTGGTGGCTGTCCTTAGGCGGCTTTCACATAAGGAGTAACTGTCCTTTGCTTATTGTGGTCCCGGAAAGTGACTTTTTTCCATTTCCAGGAATGCGCGATTATCGGGAAAAAAGGCGCTCTGCTCGAAGGAAAAAGTGCGCATTTGAGCATTTATGACTAGTTCAAATCTGATTTTCTCAAAACCTTAGAGATTTTAAATACTTCTTGATTCCATAATGTATTCCTGTCTTGTAAATCCTTGGGCTCGACATTAATTGATGTCGTCTTCTGTTGTACGATTTTCCAGTGTTAACAGTTTCCCCTATTGTGTGAGGTCTAGGAAGAATTGTATAGCCGAAATACATTATAGTTTCTTTTCGGTATCGTGCGCGCAGAGAGAGAGAGAGAGAGAGAGAGAGAGGTATGCATGTATTTTTGGAATTGACAACACCTTGCACCATTTTCGAGATAACCATGGCCTAAGGGACCCCCTGCAAGAAGAAAAAATATACAACATATTTACAAAATTTCAATGAGGCGAGCATGTCCCATGCTTGTGATGCTATGGCTAGTTAAAAAAAATTGACAGATACATGTGTTGTCTGTGCCACTATTGTGGTAGTGATGCTGGTGGTTGTTGACGACGATTGCTGACGCCCTCAGGAGAATTTTTTCTTTGACTATAGGTGGAATGTGGTACCCATATGCGTAATAATATTATGTCATATCACTGTGCCATGTACACATATATATTGGCTAGGACCTTCCTGTGTAA